>VWPW01002079.1:1580-79732 GCA_013389825.1 Crypturellus undulatus | reverse complement strand
GTCTAGAGAAGAGGAGGCTCAGGGGAGGCTCAGAGGAGACCTCNTGGAGAAGGGGAGGCTCAGGGGAGACCTCATCGTTCTCTACAGCTGTCTGAAAGGAGGCTGTAGTGCGGCAGG
Organism: Crypturellus undulatus; assembly: GCA_013389825.1. Classification (NCBI taxonomy): domain Eukaryota; kingdom Metazoa; phylum Chordata; class Aves; order Tinamiformes; family Tinamidae; genus Crypturellus; species Crypturellus undulatus. The sequence goes on along the minus strand of VWPW01002079.1, from coordinate 79,615 downwards.
GGTTGGTCTCTTCTCCAAAATAACAAGAGGAAATGGCCTCAAGTTGTGCCAGATTCAGGTTAGANGGTTAGGCATTAGGGAAAACTTCTACATGGAAAGAGTGGTGAAGCCTTGGAACAGGCTGCCCAGGGAAGTGGTGGAATCACCATCCCTGCTAGTGTTCTAGAAACGTGTAGATGAGGCACTTACTTAGGGACATGCTTTAGCGGGCAGGGAGGTGAAGGGTTTATGGTTGAACCTGACGATCTTGAAGGTCTTTTCGAGTCATAATGATTCTGTGATCGCAGCTGGGCGCAGCACTGCGTAGCCACTGGTGATCTACATGTAAAGCTGCTCAGGAGATGCTAGTGGTGTGTATTAAGTCCTTTGGGAATTATTCATACCACATCAATCATGGAAAGTTTTTGAAAATTTAAGTATTTGTCGGCAGGCAAATATCAAAAACTTGGGAGTCTTTCTGGTTACTTTCGTCGTGAACACTTTTGTCTACAAAGCCTATATTGGCACAGACACTGATTCAGTCTTTTTACCTCTTTGACAGAATTGAACTATGTATCTAGAGCAACGTTTTGCAACACAGACAGACAAAGAGAAAGGCACTGCAGAGCAAGTTCAGAAATGCTTCTGCGGGAGAGCTGTTTCTGAAGAGCTGGAGCTCGTCTGCAGTTTGCTGACAGTAATACGTATGAGGCTGCGGTGGTGGCTTTCCCCAGCAGCGATGTGCACACTGTGTGCAGTTGCTTCACTAGCAAAGTTCAGCTCTCCCTCCAAACAGAATAAACTACCCCAGTGAAAGGATGGCTAGGGGGAGTAGTGACAGCGTTTCCATACTAGGGTTCTTTAATGTTTCTTTTTTTTCCATATTCCTAACTGAAAATGCCTCTGAAGTTTAAAATACAGACGACTCCTAAATAGAAAATGGACTGTGAGTTCCAGAAATGGTAATGAATAGTTGGTAGTTGGTAGTTTTGTTCTTGTACTTAAACGAGGAGCACAGCTACGGTGGCAGTGCTTTCCACAGGTAACAATCTGAGGTCCAAGGGGATCTCACTTAAGGCTAGACTTTTTTTTTTTCTCTATTTTTACCTGTGGTTGATAACTTTTCGGATGTTTCTCTCTATTCCTGCTTTCCAGACAGTCTGTAGGTTTCTCTGGGAGAGTTTGCTTCATGTGAAACTCCTCTTACTCTGCCCGGACATAACACTTCTTGCAAGACAATTGTCTTGGAGAACAAAGCAGCAGATGGGGAGTTGTGAGACATTTCTGGAATGAGCTCAGGCAAGAGAGCCAACATAGCACATTCTTCCATTTAAGAACAGTTTTCCATTATTTTATCAAATTCTACACACTTTTACTGAAGTGATGCTTGCAAGATCGCCTTAATCTACAAAGTCTCTGTTGCTGTAATAGAGACGAAATTCTGGAAATGCTGCTGCATTTCTCCATGCAAATCTCCTTTTTCCACTTTTTGAAAGACCGAGGGCAGTCACACACTCACAGAAACTAGGCTAGACAGTAGCTGCTATAGCTGCAATGTCAAGCACTCAAAAATTAGGGAATTGTGTGATTATATCTGCCTGTGTTTAGTTTATTCAATTCCTGCACACTCATTATGATTCTGTATTTAATGCTATAATGCTCATACTATGATCACATAAATTCTTTGTCTTGTTTTGTTGTTATCAGTCAGGTCAATTTGGAGGCAGATTAGTTTGCTAGCAGTGCNATGATTCTGTATTTAATGCTATAATGCTCATACTATGATCACATAAATTCTTTGTCTTGTTTTGTTTTGTTGTTATCAGTCAGATCAATTTGGAGGCAGATTAGTTTGGTAGCAGTGCCCAATCCACTCCCTGAGTCACTGCAGAAATGGTGGCACAAGGGGGCAGAGGAAGAATAGAACCACTTCTGTGTCAGTAGCGCTAGTTTTTCCTGGCTAGAGCCATTCTGAAATGATAACATTAATTTCCATGTGGTAGGGAAACAACATCATTTTATTTCTACTTTTCTGTTCATTTTCAGGAGTTTCTGATGTTATGCTATCCGTTTTGGTATGATTAAATCAGTCTTTCAGGATTTTAAATTAAAAATTCTAATTGGTTTAAATGGACCAATCAAGACTTTTTCTTAGATAAAGTCATTTTTATGACTCTCGTAAATGATATAAACAGGGGACAAATCTGAGTGGCTTTTTAAATGGAGATATCCTTGTCGCAAAGACCACGCAAACCTGCAGAGCAAGGTGCACTAACTCCTCCTGAGCAATTGCCCTCTCTGTTTCTTAACCGCTTTGACTGAAATCAGGAAAATAATAGTTCTGCAAAATTTCAACAGAAATGTCCTGATTATGAAAATGTTCTGTGTGACTAAGAAAGATTCCTATAACTGGAAGATTCCAGCAAGCTTCTTGACAGGCACTGTCCTGAGATCATTCCCAAGAAAAGGGGACATGTGAGAGAGGTCTGACAAGGCCAGCCCAGAATAAGGTTCTTATTTCCTGCAGCCAAATACATGAGCCTCTTTATAAGCCCCTCAAGAATTAAGACTTTCTCCTTGATCATTCTGTGGGGCTGTAGATGAATTTATTGAGTAGAGCTTTTTTTCAGAGAATCTTCTCCTTTTTCTTTTAAAATCATTGCTTTTTAACTTTGAGTTAGAGGAGAGATAGAAAAATGAATCTCACACTTAGTTCAGTTGTAAAACCTATTCACTACAAGTGTTTATGTGGAAAAACAGGGAGAAGAAAAATAATTTTATGCACAACCTAGCCAAGTCATGAAGGGTAGTTCCCTATGTGGTTAGGGAGTAGAAAAATCTCAATTGTGGACACCATTAACTGTCCAATTAAATTATTTTGGCAGGTAACTGGTCCAAAAGATATTTTGGAAGAACAGAATTAGTGCAATGCAGTGATATCTTTGGGTCATGCCCAGTTCCTTTATATCCTCTCTGCTGCAGTAGGAAGCAGGAGGTGAAACATGATGGGACCATTTGCACTCTTGACACCAAAGTCATTTCAGATGACGAGCTACTGAGGTCAAGTCTACTTTGCACCAAGCAAGCAGGGAAAGGCAAAATTAGGATGAAATTCTGACTCTTTTTAACTTCAGTGTGACCAAAATTTGGCCTTTATAACCTGGAGTTTTGGGGGCTCAATGAGGCCATTAAATGTGGTTGCCTCACATGTCCTGTTCTGTCTGTATTTTCTATAACTTCCACTCACCACACATACTTCCTTTGACTTTTATATATGTTTTAAAAGGGGCACTTTTTGATTCAGTGAGCTTTGGGAAAATGCATTTTGTTCAATTGTAAAGCATTTCCTTGGAAATCTTGTTTTTAAGAGCCTGTACAGCCAAAAGACGCAGCATAAAAGATTAAATTTGACAAATAATTTGTATCATCTGATTGAATTTTAAATGTATGTGATTGAAAAATAATAAATACTGAGTCCCACGGTGCTACTTTTCCGTTCATTTTCGGGTGTTTCTGATGCTACAGTATCTGTTTTGGCATAATTAAATCAGCTTTTCAGGATTTTAAATTAAAAATTCTAATTGGTTTAAATGGACCCATCAAGACATTTTCTTAGATGAAGTCATTTTTATGACTCTCATAAATGACATATTTTATTCTAAAGACCTATGCACTGGTTCTATATATGAGGAAATGTTGGTTGTTCATGTTTAGAACTATTTAAAGCTTCAACTATTCTACTTTTTGATGTGAATTATTTCAAGATTGTCAGTATGTAACCAAACTCTTGAGATCAAACAGTCCTTCTAATGAGTTTTCTGATCTTCTAATTACATCTCTTAGAAGCAGATTGACAGGGATTAATTAAACTTTTTATGTATATTTATAATTTTCTCTCTGAAAATCTCGTGCAAAAAGAAAGTTTTTGCCAATTCATATACTCCCTAAGTTAAGAAAACATTATGAATCTTGCCCTAAGAAAATTGCTACTTGCTGGCTGATCTGGAGTTGCATGTGGTTTTGTGTTAAATCTGTAATTCCTTCAATCTACAAAACCTTCATTGTCTCCATATTTCATATCCTGTCAGATTGATGCACTAACTTTTTGGGTTACAGACTTCAGTCAGCAAAAATCAAAGTAAACTGAAAAATAAAAGTGCAACCTGTTTCTCTATACAATTAAAAATAGTCAATATGTTTAAAACTGCATTCAAGGCACTGGGCTTTGCTAAAAGAACAGGCAGAATGTGGAAGTGAATCTGCGTAATCTCTTAGTTAACCCCTTAATCGAGAGACTTGTTCATTCACTTGTTGTGTATGGAGACCCAAAGCTTCCTCATGGACGTTCAAGGGACCCAGTTAACATCTGAAGTCCAGTTCTTATAGCTGCAGTAAATACATCGTTGTCATGGCAATGCAGTGATCAAAGTCTGAAGAAAACACTCTGGCATTTTTATGGTTCATAGTGTGAGATGAAAGAAAGGCTTGATGAGAAAGAAAATAGAATTGATAAGCACTTATTGTAAGTTGATTTTGCAACCTCCAAGAATGGCATTTTGAATTTTAATTTGAAATTAAACAGTTTGAATTTAATTATGCAATTTTGTGTAGTTGTTCAGGTATTGTTAGCACTCAGACTAATGCTGTCACGGATGCCCAGGAAAGATGGTGTTGATCTTCCCCAACTCAGTTTCTGCATGACATGGGGCAAAATTGGCAGTTGCCTTCCTGTGCAGGGAAGTAATGGTGAGTAACAGGGAAGATTTGGAGTAGATCTGCTAAGGGATGAAAGGCAAAGTTTCACAGCAGATTGAAGCTCATTTTGTCTACCACTGCTTGCACATAAATGGTGGGCTGCTCCCATTTCCACCCTAAGTATGACGAAGACCAGTTTGTTCTCCAACCCCCATCCCATGCAGCTATGTTCTTCTGACTTGCCTTGTGCTAGCTGATCTACTGAGACTTCTCCATAAGTGACTTCTGCCCCCCAAACCAGGAAAAAAAAAAGATTATCTTTTTCCTCGATGCTTTTGCATTGATCAGCTCGATGGGAGCAAGGACTGACAGTGAGGAAGAGCAGGAGGGGAGGAAGACCTCCTCCCTTTGGTGATGATTAGCCACTTGACTGTCTCAGTGTGCATGGCCTTTAAGACCCCAGATGCCCAAATTAGGCAGGTATGGGGCAGGAGAAATGCATGTGGCCTAGGAAGTGCAGAGGAGGAGGGCGTCATGAGTCACTGCCCGTTATCTTGGCCTTTGGTGCCTTACTAAGCGCTGCAGTGGGGACCCTGTGTAAAACAGGGATACCAAGCCCCAAAACCTTTCGCGTTCAGGCACCAAACCAGTGCCTCTGTACTGTGAGTCCTACTCCAAGGTGGTCGGCTTATATTGCGTGGGAAGTTGGGACACGTCATTCACGCTGATGATTTCCACCCACGAAAGAGCTGCCCAACTATTAAGCCCAGTTGCACAGAATATTACCCAGCTGAAATCCCTTTTAGGAGTAATCATCTTTGCCAGTATATCCATAATGTGTTTCTAGCCCAAGTTTAATGTGACTTGCTCTCATTACTCCAGAGCTGTGTCCCACATGTCCATGGTGAGTGGGGTATGCGTACGCGCGTCCATGAGCCCGCATGGATCGCACTGTGTTCACTAGTCAGCGCAAAAACTGCACAAAGAAAGTCTGAAGTGTTAAAACAGTCTTTTGTCAACAGGGACAGACTCTGACCTCCTTAATCACAGCACCTGCTTCTGACAAGGAGTCCCAATGAATGGACAGAAACTACAATAGAGCAGTTCGCCTGGGAGGAAAGGTACTGAATTCCAGCTCTAGGTCATCAACCTTGTGTTCAAATCTCAATCCATTTTGTTGATGCCTGATAGTTAATGTTCCGTGACAGCCCTTTAACACACAAGAAAACAGCTTAATCTGAGAAAGCCCTTCTGACATGCTATAAATTTCATCAGTGAAGAAGGGGAAGATTGAAATTACAGTTACAGAAAAGATGTGAAATGCCACATGACGTGGACATGATAAAATACTGTGCACCCTCATAACTTAGTTCCTGGACACTGGAATAGGCCCACTAGCCATTACTTAACAGCCTTAAATAAAAGCATTCATATGGAGAGAAAGTCTAACGCAAAAGCAAATTCAGAGGAAAAAGTACAAAAGCAAAGAGGAGAGTAAGAAAGAAGAATCTGTCTTCTGAAATGCTCAATTGTCTGAACAGAACTGATGACAATGTTGAAACCAAAAAGCTGGTCTCCATGCAGGAATAAGGCTGTATTTTTTAAGCATAAGCAGTATAAAAATTGAGTGCGTGTAAGCCACCAGAGATCATCCATAAGACCTGTATAAACACCATGACTGCTTATCTGAAGCTCTCCCTGGCTTTAAATGAAAATCCCTGCCAGAAAAGATTGGTGAACTTAGTATTACTTTATTCAGTAATTATTGTGTCAAAAATTGACGTGAACTTTGAAGACCTGAAAGATAAGAGAGTTCTTGTCTTTAAGATATTACTGTCTTAGGCAATTTTCAACCTAAACAAAGTAAACAGAAAAGGAGTTTTATTTAAGTAAGGAATTTATGATATGCCCCAGAGGAATTAAAACTCCAGGAAAGGAAATGGAAAACTGAGAAAAGACAAAAAACAAGTGCTCTAATTTAGAAGTAAGTTTAAAGCAGGTATTTATTTTCAAACATGTGCTCAACGTCTTCCTTGCTGGATTTTCAGTATGTCCAGGTAAGTACAAACTGATGTACATGACTAAATCATAATGCAAGTGCTCATAAATTTATCAGTAAAACTTGCATTTTTCCTGGACTACAGCCTGCATATACAAAAGAATAATTAAAGGGAAATAAAGAAATGAAAGCATTTAATGTGCTTTCTACCTTCAAATAGACTGTAAATCAAGCATATTAAAGAAGATTTCGTCAGTTTTAAGGCAGCACTTAGCTTTATAGAATATTAAGTTTCCAAAGAAAAAGGCAATAACTTCAGAGATGCACTCGATATTCTCGTTTGTAATTTATTCTGTAAAAATACAACAGTAGAATGCTAATGCCCTTTGGTGAAATATTCAAAAGTTGAGAAAAAATGAATTCAAAGGGCTCTAGTCAACCTGGCAGCCTGATGTTTTAAGAATGCACTGGAAGTGAATTCAGGGACTCTTCTTGCACCTGAATCTCCATGATGTAGTTCTACTGTTCTGTTTCTGAGTATTTAATAAATTACTTTCCTCTCTGTGTGTAATAGGCACATCCAAGCAGAGGGCAAGCTAAATCGCAGGCCACATATAGGGAGGAACAATTAAACAAAGGGTCATCATACATACAAAGTAAAGTCTTACAAAGAGAAAGAGTTCCTTTTTCCCCTTCAGGTGATTGTCCTTCTTGGAGGTGAAGAGAAGACCTGCTAGTCTAGATGAGGAGAATGGGGAGTCTGTTTTAAAAGAGGAAACAAGGAGTTTGATTTGTTTAATAAAGGTGAGGAAGCAATGCACATGAAAAGGCAGAGCAAAAGGAAGGGTGAATGAGCAAAAGGAAGGGTGAATGAAGGTGATTGCTCTCTACCTTAGATAGGTAAATATGAAGGAGAAGAGTGTTTAAGCCAAAGCACTGTGTTATCAGAAGAGCTAAACAGTTTAAATTTTCAGTGCATAATTACAGAAAGTTTAGGGTACTGCATAGATGAGGTGCTCCAACCACTGGGGAAAATTCAGCAGCAGTCTCTCCATAGGATTTTGGGGTGGAGAAACCTATCTTCTTATAGGATGGTCCTTCTGAAGTTTCTGACACAAATTCAATCATGGGATTTTCTGAGATCCTGGGAGACTAGAGAGGGAAAAGGGGTTAGCCAGATCCAGGTCCTTTCACCATCACTTGGCACTTCCAGAGTATGAATTGTTTGACAGATTTTTCATTACTATCTTAAAATTGGGTTAATCAGATGCTAGGGGTTCTTGGCTTTCTTCATGGACAACAAAGGGAATTTTAATAGTCATCTCTTCTGTCTGTGTCTGCACTGTGAGTTCGGTCCGGCTGAGTCAGGCGCAGCTATTACCGTCCACCTACGGCCATTCTTGAACTGGATGCCATCGTGCGTAGGATCACCACACTTTCATGCATTCAGTTTCAAAGAAAAACATGCTAAGAAGAAAAAAACAGAAACTAGGGAAGAAAATAAGCAGGGACCACCGGGAAACTTGGGTGGGCTTAGGGCTAGGGTTCTTAAATTCATGGTAGTTGCAGTTTTAGTAGATGAAGTATGATAGTAGTGGTTATTCTGGAGAGCTTTGAGTGGTGACTGCACACTATGTCTCCACTGGACACAGCAAAGAAATCACAAGTGGAAGGGATTACTAATGAGTAATACTGTATTATTTTCATAGGGCTAACAGATTGTGTGACACAGCAAATTGCCAGGGGAAGCTAAAGTTGTGAGGAACACCCCAGCATTTGGACGTGCTCTTGGCTAATTGCTGTGCTATGGATGTACCAAGAAAAGCAAGAAATCCAGGGGGTTTTGATTGCATCAGTAGGACCCACTGATACGGGGCAAAGCTGCAGCCACTTAGCTGCTTCGTGAACTTTCTGAGGCAAATGGTATCACTGATATGTCAGGTAGGTGCGAAAGCAGAGAAAGGAAATAACCAAGGAAAGTGAGGAGATAAACAAAAACTGCCCGTTGACAAGCCTGCAGCCAACAGAGCTCCTGATAAATATCGCAGTTTTTATCTGGAAGTACTGAGGTCTTCTGCCCGGGGATTTGTAGTTTTTCTCCTCCTGCATTGCTTAACATTTCAGTTCCTCTCCGGGTAAGCTGGAGCCAGCTATTTCGATTGCCCTAAATGAGTCACACCTACAGATAAGCCTGAGTGACTTTAAAACTAGACTTACTCTGCACTGAGCATAAAATGTTGAGGCAGAGAAAAGCAGATTGTAAATGAGGAAAGGCTCCTGCCAAATTCCTGTCCCCGTCACATAAAGGCATACTATTTCACGTGTTAGGTGAAGTGCTGTTTTGAACTGACTTCAGCTGATCATAAAACAAAAATGATGTTGTAATTGTCACATAAATGCTCCTGACATAACGAGGGAGAAGGCTTCAATCTGTCGCAACCTGTTCTCTCTGAGGAAGAAAAGGTGACTGAGAAAGTGTTATTTGGCACAAAACAGTGGAATCAGAAGCAGAAATATAGTCCTCTTTCATTTTTTGGAAGCGTTTACACTTGCTAATATGCCACTTGGTGCTCTTAAAAACTCAGCTCTTTATTCTTACCTGGCAGCAAACTGAGAATCTACTTTCCTAGAAAAAAAGGTAGAAAAATGCAACTTCTTCAGAACCCCAAATTTCAGTCAAATATGCAGTACAGAGGTTAATGCTGGGATTCATTCCCATACCCCAAGGCAGGTTAGTCTCTGCACAGGACATTCTGGGATAGGAATTCCTGCAGTTCAAGAGCAAGGAGATCGCCTTTGCCTTTTCCCATCTCTGCCCTTCTAAAGATATCCTGTCTGCTGCCAGGAAACCAGTAGATGTGGTAAGCAGGGCTGAAGCAAGACATAGAGATGTCCATTCAGACCTGCAGACTTTGGCTATAACCCCTACTCTCTCTCTCGTGAGGGCTGGGGCGAGCAGGGAAAGGTCAGTGCAGGGCTGGCAGTGAAGCCCCCGTTCTGACCCCGGAGCCTCCTGCAGCAAAGCAATCCTGCTTTACACCTATAGGCATCACATGGCACCCAGCAGCGCCTGGCTGTGAGGGATATGAGCTGGGGCTTTCTCAGGGAAATGCTCTGCCAGGTTAACTCGTGACTGACATTTATTTGATTTATTTTTCTTTCAGATTTGTAATATTTTTTTTCCAACGGTGTTCAGCTTGCGTGAGGCACAAACACATGTTTTTTGCTCTCAGCTGTAGCCAAGCTGAGGCAGTTACACGGTACATGTCTGAAGGTAGCTCAAACTGACCACTAAATTCCTCTCCTGCTGAGAGTTCCCTTTCTTCTCTTATAAAATAACCTGAGATGCCCTCAAATTGAGTAGGGGCTCTCTACAGTGTGTGGATTTCCAATAAGGTGTTATGCACCTTAATGTTTCTCTTCCCCCTTTCCCCCACCTCATACGCTTTCCTCCTCCCAAATGCATTTTCTTCTTCTACCCCAGGCACATGAGCAGTTCAGGGTTAATTCAGAGTTCATAGCAACTTCATGGTATCAATCCCTTCTGCAACAGCCTAGGGCAGCTGGCAAGGGGCAGGCCATGGTGAGGAGTTGTGAGAAGCCGGACTGTGAGAGGGCAGAGTGGTGGGTGTATGATGGAGAAGGCAGCGATGGAGAGCAGTGAGGTTGCGGGTCTGTGCAAATGGGTCATGCTGGGCTCTGTGGGGTTATGAGGATCTGGATTTACAGACAAGGAAAAGAAATGATCAGCATTAAAAAAAAAAAAAGAGAGAGAGAGAGAATTTCCTTTATATTTTAAGTAGGCAACAGCGTATCATCTTGGATCAGAGGAACCTGAAGGATATACTGGTAAATTTACCTCTTCAGTCTCTGACCTTCCTATTTCTGAGTACAGCCCCATCCATAGCTATGCAGCCCCCAGCCAGCTGAGACTGTAAGCCCCTCACCATAGCGCCTTGAGCTTAGATCTCTGGAAACAAATGCTGATGGTAACACTGACCGCAGTCAGTAAGGCATACCTGTGTTAGAAGCTATTCTTTACTCCACCTAGCATGAATCCTCCTGCTTGGCCTTGGGGTAGAGGAAATTAAAACTAGGATTAATATTCAGGCTATTACTGGGAGTCACAGGGGCAGGGAATTCAGGTTACTGTTGGATCCATGAACGTAATACACAGAAACAATTGCACTGGGTCAGATCAAAGGTCTGTCTAATTCAGGATCCTGGTTCCAGTAGTAAATGCCTGTGAAAAAAATACGCAAACAGAACAGGCAAGGATTCTTTTTCAGCATAATCTGTGGTCCTCCAGAATCTTGAGATTGAGAAACCTCCTGAAATACAGGGAGGGTCTCTGCATTTCACAGCAAAAAAAAGTCACACATTTTCAGTATACTTGCCATCCCTAATTGTTCACACATAGGAAGAGACAACGAACAGCCACTCCCTGAGCACCTTTTCTGTACTGCTCATGATTTCAGTTACCTGCATTCCCTGTCATTCTTCTCTTTTCCAGGCTGAAGAGATTCATCAGAGGTACTGATCCCAGGCCCCAGGCTGTGGGACACAGGGGTGATCTTAATGATTTAAGCTTAGGACTGGTTTGATTCAGGTTGCTAAACTATGGTGGAGGTGGGGCTGGGACTAAAATGAGGGTTTGTGCCATAGGGCAGATAGGGATCAAAATCTTACTCTATTGTTGAATCTTACTAAGTCTGCAGGACTCTGTTGGTAGTAATTGATGATAACCATTTTTAAAAGGTTTGGTTTTGTATCAGTGCCTGGCTTAGCTACATTGCTAGTGGGTTAAATTTTAAGAGAGCAAGGACTGAAGGGTTAATTTCATTCACCAATCTTAAGTGGTGTAGGATGAGGTTGGTGTTTTGTGTGAAAGGGATTTATGGATAGATGTGTGGCAGTTAAGGGTAAGGGCTAATATTAATTCTGGATTAAGAATGGGAATTAATAGAGGGGTTTGCTAGTGGGTGTTGCAATGCCCAAAGGGCTAGGATGGTGCCAGTCAGGACAGAATTGCTACAAGAGACCATCAAGCTGTACTTTAATATTAGATGAGGAGAGGAAGCCTGAGGTTTCTTGCTGAACCCAACCCAGCTCTGAAGTTAGCGGTGCAGAGGCTGACAGCTAGCACTGGGGCAAAGGAGGAGATATGGGACAACTTTTACCCAATTTTAACCTTATCTCTGAAAATAACCCTCATTTTCACTATACTCTAGTGACCTCACCTCTTCCTAGGTTGTGTAGAAGCCATTTGCTCTGCTGGCGTTTGCATTCAGTCTAGCTTGGTGGGACTGAAGGAATTCTGTGTTTGCTGCCAGTTTCCACCCCAGCCTGTGCAGGATTCGAGCTGGTAAATGGTTTGTCCCTCCCGGCACCAGCCACCATCCTAGAGCCTATGACATGCCAACAAGAGCTGTCGTTTTATGGCATCAAGACAACTGCAGAAGGCAGTTGACTAAGAATGCTTGCTAGTGAGCATATATCTCATATAACAAAACATAGAAAACTGTGAACTGCTTGGTCCCTTACGTCAGTGATAATCCTCTTGCTTGCTTGTTCACTCAGAGTGTGCAAGTCACTGTCCAACACCTCTTCTCTTTGGCAGGTGAGACAGGGTCTTGGGGGATGATGCCTCTCTCTGCATGCTCAAAGTGGGATGCCTACCTTTAATAGCATTATCCCTATGTTATGTGTGAGTGAATCCTCATTAGCTTCTATGAGCACATGGCCAGTGCATAATAGACCTTACCAAATGTATATTTGGCAAGACATTGAAGCTATCCTTGTTTCAGGTCACTCTGTCCTGGTTTCATATCAAAGCTTTTCATATTAACAGCAGTTTCATTTCAGTAAGCTAATAATAGCCTTTAAAAATCCTGTATATCAGCAAAAAGGATCCCCACAGCAGCAAAACAAGAGTTTAAGAGTTTATGCTGCACAAGGGTGAGTGATGAGGAAGTCTGTGTGTTGGCACAGGCATAGCACTGTGTTTGCATAAGGAGGCCTGCAGCAAGGTTCACCATTCTCTATAGCTGAGGTATCAGTAGGTCCTGCAGGATCCAGTAATAAATTCAGCCCTTTGGGTCCAAACTCCAGTGCTACCCTAAGCCATTAAACCCAAGCTGAATGTAAACTGTGGTGTATTATCACCTTCCAGCCCTAGAGTCATTCACACTCTTCTGAGCTTTAAAAACTTTGCACTTCTCAGGAGAAAAAAACTTGATTTTCCTCCACATCAATCCCCGTCTCTAACCCCAGCTGTAGCTGTATCATTAGTAAGCTTGAGAAATTGAGAATCTGTCTCCAGAATTAGTCTAGATCACATCTTAGCCCTGCAGGTCTAGAGGAGCAAGCCAGAAATCTTCAGCTCCCGCTTTTCTGAACTCAAACATCAACTGATACCATTCCTAAAAAAAAAATTCCTAAATGCCATTTGCATTAGTGGCAATGGGAAGTCTGCACAGCCCTGTGTCCTGTAGCCCTGGCACAGAATGGTGCCTTTGGGGACACTGAAGCCATAAATCCGAGCTTTTCCCCCAGCGCTGACTGTATCCAGCCCGTCCGTAGAAAACAGTGCTTGTATCTTGCACTTTAGTTAGAGCCCAGGAATCGGGCCCTGAACATTATCCCACCTTATTGTCTCCTTTTCTTTATGCAGAAGTACAGCATTAGCTGTATGTATGAAATCAATAGAGATTTGTGGCTTTTTTTCTTTCTCAATATGCCATTATAAAATGAGCTCTTCAGAAAATCCATATATTCGTCATGATACTGTAGGTAATTTTGCACTGGTTTTGAGAAAGTGAGGATGTAGTTAGTTTAGCCAAGGCCATTAGAACAGTTCCATTAAGATGACGCACTTTTTCCTGCGCAAATAGTTGAAATGATATTTACCCTCTATTTTCACAAGAGAGCTGAATCGATGTATCTGATTCCAGTTCACGTACATTTGTTTTACTTACAGGTGGAATCTGATATTACAAGTCTTCGATGATAAGGATTTAAATTAATCCCTTCCAGACGTTGCTTTTAATGCCTTTCAGCGTGATGGAGTTAAATTAGCTGGGACTAACTACTTAAAGAGTACCCAAAAAGAAAGTAAAACATTTCTAGGATTAGATATCTGAGACAGGTTTACACATGAGCATATTAAACCCGTACAATATAGGTGCTAAACTGGGCTTTAGTAACCACCTTATTTGAAGCAATGCTTTGATAAGAGCAGAGTCCACGTGTCTCAATCCAGGTGGATGGGCGAGCTGCATCACTGCGCAGCCACACACTGTACTGCCAATATTTATTTTAAACAACACAGTGTTGTCTTTTTTTCTAGACAAACAGATGTGCTCTTAATGTAAATAGAAGTGTAAAGGCATTACTTTCCAGAGTTGCTTTAACAGGGTTTTTCTGCGCAGGAACAAGATAGCAGCAGCAGCAGCTCACCACAGCACAAGGCAGCGGCCCAGCTTTCACTGCTCCCCCTCAGCAGGGCCCTTTCCCTGCCTTCTTGCCCTGACCCAGACACCATGCACAATGTTTATTCTGCAATATTTATGTCTCTTACCAATATTTTTTTTCTGTTCTATTTCTATTTTCTATTTCTAGGTATTTTTTCCTAAAAGATCAGAAATATTGAATTCCTTCAGTAAAGAGAAGATGTACCCCAGTTTCCCATAAACCCAAAGACTTTCTTAAAAGATATACAAACATTTTTCCTATCAATAACCCAAATTTATCTTTTTAAATAGAAAAAAAAAAAGCTATCACATATTTGACATTTCTCTCCTTAATTAATATTTCATATGTAACATTTATCTAAATGTTGTGAGGAACTGGAAAAAACATTAAATTCTTGAAAAAAGAATCATCTCCACTCTTTATTCCCTTCTCCTTTTTTTTTGTTTTAAATGAAAAGTAGGAAATACAAACCTGGAAAATTTGGGAAAAACTTACAGTGAATGTTTTGAGAGATGTCTTCCGTCAAGGTGAATAGTCAGGATGAAAAATAATGTGTAATGTTTAAAATAAATGCTAAAATATAATCCTGCAAAATGTTTTCCATAACAATAACATATTTACAGTTAGGTTATTATCAAGTTACTATGCTGTATTAACTGTATCATGCTTAGGAATGTTTATTTCCCAAATAATTCTTCTAAAAATAGGTGATTGTACTTTATTCGCATTATGACCTTGAATCTATTTGCACAGTATCTCTAAATCTTCTGGAACCATTCTGTTAATGGATCAGTAATGGTGGTACTTCTGATTTCCATCATTATAACTGTTTATTTATTTTTACTGTTTTAGAGACATGACAAGAAGCAAAAAGTTGCAAGATGTGCTGTTGCTGCAGTACATTCTGCCTTCAAACCTGGGTATTTTTGGTAGTGCTGAAAAACTAGGATTTTTTTTTCTCGGAAATATATCTAGCAGCATTTTCTAAGTGCTAACTAAATTAGACATAATACAGTTCTTATTCACAAAGAAGTAAATAAAATGTAGTTTTAATGGGAAAGCAGGAGCTATTTCAGTTTTCCCTTCAAGGGAAAAAATAAAACAATCCCAGAAAAGTCTATTACTTCTTTACACATCCAGATAATTCCAGGGAGTTTAAATGATTCCTCTGCTGTAACAAAAGTCAGAGGAGTCGGGTGTCACTAAGTCAGGACATTCCGGTTAAAGAAACGGTGGGATGAGGGGACATTTGGGAATGTGGAGGTGCTTCTATCCCCCTCTGCCGGGCCAGGACCCAGGTGGCAGGGAAGGGCAGCGGATGGAGAAAGCGGATCTCAGGGTTTCTCCCATCCTCGCGGCTGCTGCAGGAGCAGCTCCACGAGCCTAAAGGCACCTGCTGGAGCAAGGAGCGGAGCCGCCACGCGCTCCATCTCCCTGCGGCGTCGCTGCCACCTTGCAGCTGTGCCGGACGGGTCAAGCCTGGAGCCAGGGCTCTCCTGGCCCTGTGCCCGTGAGGCTGGGAGGCCCCGGCAGTAAGAAGTGAAGCCCCTCCAGAAACACTGGGGACTGGGAACGTTTGTCTCGTCATCCAAAATAAAATATCTAAAGGAAAAGACCTTGGCATTTGTGTAACTGGGTTCAGGTCTCCGGTCCATACACGGTGCTCCTAATGGTGCCTCTTTGCCCTCATCCAGAAATGGACTGTACATATTAGATCTCTTTATTGTGGTCTCTTTTTTTCTTACATATCTGTTAAGAATCATTCTGCCTTATCTTCTAAAATGTGATGAATGTGCATTGCCATTGCTTTGCAGGCTCCAGAAGATTTAGGGACTTAAAAAAAAAAAAAAGACAGAATTGCTTTTGTGGCATCCTTGTCCTCCAGGAACCTTACATTTTAGAAATATATATATAAAACTCCAGGGGGAAATGGCACAATGTCAGAGCACTTACTTTCCTCATCCCTTCTTAGCTTTAAGCTTTTCTGCCCTTTCTCTCAAGAAGCAGCTCATCACTCAGACTCATTTCCTCCCCAGAAAAGGCCGAGAGTCAAGGCTGTGTTTCCAGCTAAGGAGCATGGCAGTGCGGCTTAGTCTGAGCATCTTAGAGTAATTCAGAGTTCATTGGTCTCTGGTGCATAGTACAACTATCTCAAGTAGACCTTGATTTACACCAGAGACTGACAGCTAAATAGTGCCAGGACATGCTGCTTTTGCCCTGACTTTGCTCTCTGCCTTTGCTCTCAGTGGATCGACCGAGAGCTGCAGGCTCTCCTGGAGTCGGAGGAATTCCCTGTGTGGGAAACCCTGTCCGATGCCCCCCGCGCATCTCCGGGGAATCAGCTCCAGCTCCTCACCCCAAATCACAAACCTCAGAAAGCAGGATGGGAGGAGGGGGCTCCTGCACCCACTCTTTCGGAGCAGTCCTATTGCTTTCTCTGATACTGAGAATTTTTCCAATATGGGACAAAATTATTTCCCAGTTCTTCCGAGGTTGCATGTTCCAGTCCTGACATTTACCACCCACCTGGCAGTAGAGAGATAAGGGCAAGGGAAGCAAGGCTTGGATTAGCTGTTGCATCGACCCAGGTGTTGAAGTTGCTTGTGCATGTTTAAGTAATGACAATGCTGAGGATAGTGGAGAAGAGTCCCCCAGGAACAGAACATGAACATTAATTATAGGGGGGAAAATATATTATTAACATCAGACCGCGCACTACAGGAGATCCCAGTGTGACTATTAAAGGAAATTAATTACTACCTCTCTTTACCTTTCAGATCAACTCTTCTTTATAATGAGAATAATTCCTTCATTGTTACCACTAGTATTATCAGCTGTGGGAGAAGAGTTTTTGCTGATATTTCTTATACTGGCTCTGTGTATCTATGTATTCTCTATATCATTACTCATAATAGATGCATTGCATCCCTTCCACGGGGAAGTCCCATATACTGGGCTCAGTTTTTGTAAAGCAAGGAGATAGGCTAATATATTGGTTCCTCAGCACTGGTAGGTGTGAAATAACATAAAATTCACTCAGTGTGGCAAAACCAGAAGCAGAGTTTAGGAAGTAGTATGTACAAAACCTCTTTATCTCACAAAACTACTCTTCTCTATATCAGATGCACTTGGCACTCGTAATGGGTTTGTAAAGCCTAAGCCCAGGTTTCACTGGAAATAATAACCAAAGTCAGACTTGCACAAAGTCAGACTTGCATCCATCTGGAGCCAAGTAAAAATAAATTTGAAGATTCTGAATCTAAATTATTTTTCATGAATCTTGCTTCTCAAAATCAGAGTTGTTAAAAGCAATGAGACACTTCTTTAAACCACTGCTTCGCAACCCCCTTTTCCAGATTCAATTGTGTTTTCCAAATACATCTTGCATGAGCTCACATGAGAAATTTTTGCTGGTAAAGTCAGAATTGAGGTCAGAATTGGAAGAAAGGAAAGCTCGTTACAACTTTAACATCCGTAATCCACCCTAAGGAGAAAGACAAATGCAATGAGTTGGCTGTGGATACATTGTTTCTATTGTACTCTTGATTAGCTTATAATTCGCAAGTGAGGGAGTGTGAAGGAAACTAGTGAGGGATGGAAGGTCACCAATTCCAAGAGGAAATAAAAGATATATAGAATTCCCATTCATCATTTTATTTGCGTAACAATATTTTTAGTTCTGTTTCTCTGGGGTAAAGCTCTTTAAAATCTTCTAATATTTTGCAAAAACAAGGCTAAAGAGCTTGCATAATGTAAGTATTTAAAGAACCATATATAAATATAAATCTGCATTATTGTAGGGCAACCAGTGACCCTTCTCTTGGAAAAGGCAGTGATTCCCCAAATTCTTATGACTGCCCTTGGACAGAGGCCAGGAATGACCATGATTCCTTCAGCCCCGCAAGAAGATCTGCCATCAGTCCACTGTTTCCAGTGTAGTAACAATCTTGCCTCACTGCAAGGTTTGTACCCACTTCTCTGAATACCTTCGTTATAGCCACAGCTCTGATTAAGAGCCTGTTCCCAAATTCTGGGACCAACAATTATTTAAATTTACACATGACCCCCTCTCCTCCCCTGTAATACCACACTCCATTTTTATAGGAATGAATTGTTGAAGAGCAAAAGCTATTTGTGGGTACAGTGAAGAAACTCTAAGAAATTGCATCAATTGCTCCCACCATTTGTGGAAAAGCAGATACTCCTCAAGTACCGCAGCAAGATACTGAACCAGAATCTCATTTTATCACGTTGAAAAGAAAGAAGTGTAATGATGGCTAATCTGAGCATGAAAGTAGTAGCAAGAAATCAGCATACTCAGTTCGTAAAGGCTGCAAAGGCTTTGACGAAAATAAGAATCAGAACAACAAAAGTAGTTGATATAATAGCTATCATTCCTGAACAACGAGCTCTGTATAGATCCCTGTATTTACTACTACTATTAAAATAATACCACGGCAATATGGCACCAAGACATGAATGAAACACTTTCGCATTTTCCTCAACTATTTATTGCAGAAGTAATAAGCACACTGAACTGCACAGAGTCAAATTAACTCATGTGGTTCTCTGCATTATTGTTGGCTAATGTGGTGGCTCTGGAGCAGGTCAGTGCACATTCTCACTTCCAGTTTCTTTGGACAAATGCAAACTAAGTGTACCATGAAAAATTGCATCACATAACATGGCATCTAAAAGATGATGCATGTCACTACAGTCATATTTTTATTATGCCTCAGAGAAAACCCATTTTAATGCACAGCTGCAAAAAGAATCACAGGTCTTGCAATAAAAAAAAAACTGCTATGTAACCAATATACATAATCTATGTAGACCATTTTTTCTCACATAAGTTGGCAGAAGTACAAAAATGCATGAGACAGGGCACAGCTTTCTGAATGTAATATTTTTTCCTGCGAGAGACAGGTAAATTGGAATTGAATTAAGACCCAATGTCAGATTTTGTAATAATGTCTGTCTGGAACGTAGTGAGTTGCTTGATAGAGAAACAAGAGAAAATTATGGCATGCATACCAGATCTTGAAGCACGGAGGAACCAAAATGTAATATTAAAAAATACCATCAACTCAGCAGAGAGTTCCTCTCGTCAGTCTACTGTGGAATAAATACTGCATTTGTCTCTAAAAGTCTCTAGCCACATTACGACTGTCACATCTTTAGCAAGTAACAAGGCTGGAGTTGCCTGCACTGGGCAGGCTCCTCATCTAGAACATGGCTCCTCATTAGCAGTAAACCTGTTTATCGAAGGGAAGATCTCATTGAATAGCTCACCATATAACACTAGGTAGTAATTTTGGGTTGTTTTCACATGAGTTTAGCTCCATTCATTTCAAAGTACTCACTGCTGTTCTACACTGCTGTGAGCGAGATGAGAAACTGGCCTCAGCTAGGTCCCAGCTGAACTGCTGGAGGTCCCACACTGCTGGTGTGGGAAGCGGTGCTTCCCCAGCACCATGTCTGCATGCACAGGGGTGGATGGACATCTGCGGAGGGAAGAGAAAGTACGTGCTGGGAAAGGGAAAACAGCTTCATGCATCACCGAGGGGGAAATGATCCTGACTGAGGCTGAAGTAACGGGTTAGGCTGAAGTAATGGGTTATATAGCTTAAGTGTATGAATGAGAAGACTTTGCATGCATGAGAAGAGCAACAGATCGGAGACTTGGCTCATGGTGATGAGGTTTTGAGAGAGAGCAGAAGCTTCTCTTCTGAAAGGAGATGAATTTTTCTTTAATGTCTCTTTGGGATGACAACCTATGATCCTTCTTTTTTCTTTTTCTTTGCATGGTTTCTGCAAAAAAGTGACTTTGTCAGTAAGTTCCTCAGGAGTAGACTAGAGAAGGCCAAGTACTTGCATCTGTGAAAAGGGTAGTATGGGGAAGAGGGTCAGAAAGTCTCTGCTTTCCCAGGGAGCTCCATGCCTTCTTAATGCATCTACTATTGCCTCAAAGATGGATTGTATCTGTGCCATAATCACTGTAATACCTAGCAGCTCCTGAATTTTCTTTCAAGGTTTCTCTTCCTAGCTTTGCCTGTCATTGCATATCCTGTATGATCAAAAATCATCCTCACAGTCAGGGAATTGCAATACAACACAAAATAGCTGAAAGCTAGCTATGAATTTGGAAGCTACACTAGCTGTTTGGAGATTTATTGTCTTTTTTTTTTTTCTGGGTAATGGGCGAGTTAGAACTTCTCACTATTTCAAAAAGAGAGAGAAATAGGAAATACCCCTGAGGACAGACTGTGTGAGCTCTGAGTCTGTATCACAAGTTCAGTACCAATGTTTTTTCTAATGAAAAAAGTAATTCATTCAGCTAAAAGAGAGTGAGTTTAACTGTGAAAATTAAAATCAATGCTTTAATTCAATACACATACTATTACCAGCTGTTGAATGACACATAATATAGTTTTACTGAAAAAAAAAAAACAGCAAAAGGAGGCTTTGACAAAGGTTAGGGCTCTCATCATCATTTTTTTTTTTTTGGTGTGTGGGTTTTTGAGCATAACACTGCATTATTAAGCTCTTGAGATGATACAGCGTAGCGTAGAGGGCATAAAAGAGTTGCTGGTGTTTTTCCAAACACAGATCACTGCTTCCTGTAATGTTGTGTTGTCACAAATATATGGTGATTAGCTATTTATCAGACTGAAAGCACATCGTAAAACATTCTACTTGTCATTGGGTTCCTAATAATCTGTGTCGCTATAAAGATTAATACATTTAGTCAGTCCGCATAACTTCACAGAACACCTTCCTTCGCCAAGATCTGTGTTGGTCTTGGCAGACCAAGGATGGAACACTGATGGAAAAGGAACATGGACTGTGGTTTGACTGGCCTATGAAATAACACACTTGCTTGTTCTCTCTGTGTTAGCACCCTTTCCAGGTGGCAATGAGATGCCCCTGATTGATAGAGTAGTTAGCGCCTGCATTTCTCACCTGCCTTTTTACTACTACTGCAGTCCCTTTAGGCTGGGTTTTGTGACACGAGTTACGTCTATTGCCTCCATGCAGATCTTTTTGCCTTGCTAAAGCGCAGCAAAGAACAGCACTGCAGGGTCAATATTTTTAATTTTGGGCACTGAGAGCTCAGCACTTAAATGCATATTTCCGAATATGGTCATCCAAATAACTGCTCTTCCAAGCACCCACATGTCTTTCAAAACCAATGACTTAGCACTACTAGCACTTCAGCTGATACTTCCTCAGAGCTTTGCAGGGTCTAAGAATACATTGGAAGTTGAATTTTATCCAAGGAATAACCAGTGTATTTACTGTTTCTGAAAAAGAAACAAAGAAACAAACAAAAAACAAGGCAACCTTAACATTGCAAAAGTGTAGGTGTTGCAAATCACAGAAGATGATGGAAGTCCACCTATGTGTCCAGTCAGCTAAATATACTTCTGCCACTGACTTAGAACCCCCATGTTTGAGAAAGTTGTTGTAAGTCCAGTCAAAAACACATGGTTTGAAATGAAATCGGTGATGAATCCAAAGGAAATACAACCTTCTTAGGCTGAAGCATAGCATGTGACTGATCACTTGCATCCTTAGTTCATAGGAGAAGGTGGGAGTTCATTTAGATTGATTTATTAATGTTTTTCATGGAGTCACTAAATTACTTGGTAATTAATGGCAAAGAAATGTGAGTTCAGCTAAAATTCTCCATAAATTAAAAGTATTTAATAGTAATTTAGAGGATTTTGCAAAGTGCCAGAGCAAGATAACTGCATTTAGAGAGAACTGTCTGGTAGATTGGTACAAGTAATGCATCTTCATAGCCACACGGGTCAAATTTCTGCAGCAGTATTACTATCCTTCACATCAATATTTCTATGAAGAGATAGGAAAAAATATATCAGGTCTCTAGCATTTCACTCCTCTCTATTCAGCTAGCTAAAGATTTACTGCAATTTTTACAGGACAGTTTAAGACTCGTCATTATTTCTCAGAACAATGTCAGTTTTAAAATAGGCTAGAATTAGTTAGTGGATCAATTGAACCTGCTGTTCTTTGAAGCAGTTCATCCCAGTAAAACGCTTCTGAGTTCTAAAGACATGAGAGCAAGTCTAAGGAATACCAGCATTTTACTGATTTTTTTTCCCCAGAAAATGAGCTGGTTATACATGAATGCAGCAACACCAACAGTAGGCAATATAGACAAATGCAAGGTGCGCTGTGGAAGTCCTTATTAAAATTTCCAAGCAATATTCCCAGGGATTCAAGGGGATATGGAGCATTTCACTTAGCAAAGACAAGTTGTGTTTTTTCATGCTATGTGTCTTCAAGAGTGAGGTGATTAAACGCAGAAAGTGAAAATTTTCAAAGAAGAAGAGTGTTAAAGGGTTGGGACACAGATTTTGAGGAGGATCTCCCTATTTCTGTCATGCCCGTTTGAAAAAAACCCTGCTCTACTTCAGAGGAGTCTCTTTTTGCTAGACTCCCTGCTACGTATTCTAGGAGTATTGAACATGTTCGGCCATGGGCGGAGAGGATAGAGCATACTTAATTCTTTGCACTTCGGGTGGTTTATATTGACACCGTCTGGAAGATTTAAAGCTCTGAGGTTTACAAAATTCATAGTTGTGGTTTTCACATTTAACATTATGTACTTTTTAAAATATTTTTTTTTATTTGCTTGAAGTAGGAAATAATAGGAACCAGCATAAAAGTTTTGTCAAGAGCTTGCCCTTTGAATTATTTAAAGGAAGGTGGATGGGGGGAAAAACACCAAAGGGAAGTCAAAAATTGCTCTGTTTGAAAACAAATCTCCCCAGACCTACACACCCCAATAATGACATGTTGCCTGACCTATGTGCATCACCGTATGTGTATCAATGTGGCAGGAGGATGAAGTATAAGGAGTTTAAAGTGCAGCACTGGGATATCAAATTTTATACCACCTTTGGCACAGCTTGTTATAAACTAATGTCTTTTCTGCAGATGCTAAAGTTGCTACCGTTTGTATAGACCTCCTCAAGCCTCTGGACAAGGAGCAGCAAAAGCAGCTCTGGGACCAAACACTCTGAGCCAGCCTGTGACAGGTTTTTTTCCCTGGAGTCCCCAGAATTGCCTTGAGGATGATTTTTTGATCTGGGGTTTAGGAGCAAGACCTTCTGTTTTCTCTCTATCTTGATTGCAGCCCTACAATTTACCTTTCCTGGGAATTTCCTGTGAGCGCATGAGCCAGAGGACCCTCCCGGAAAACAGCCTCTGCAGAGGAGCCAACCACAGCTGCCCTGCCAAGCACTTTTCTCTCGTTCTCTCACTTTTCTTTTTTCCCCCTAAATCTAACTGCCGTATGCATTTTATTTTATTTTATTTTATTGAAGCTCTTAGACCTATCCTGAGCTGTCTTTCTGCTTCGCTGCTACTTTAAAGACAGGTCAGAAAAAGTCTACAGGAACTCAAAGCACTGTAGTGGCTGCAGGAATAGCTATTCTGTAAAGTACCTTGCTTTCTGCAGAGTAGTTAATCCTGATTTGTTAGAGTACCTTCTAAAATCATGATGTGTTGAGGATTCAGGACTTATTTTCCCATATGCAGTGTTCCGGTAATGGTCATGGCACTGTATTTGAAATAAACTGCCATTCAGCGTAAGAGAGGATCCAGAAATATGTCATTTTTTCCTCTTAGTTTTTATCACAAGTAATTATGAAGGATAGGTAGCAGTGTGCAACAACTCAGGCTTTTAGGGACCTAGGCACATACTGAGTGTGTCTGTATGAATATCTGACACAGATGGCAAATAAAATAGCAAGTCTGCCTGACATTCTGACAGCAAATTTTCTTGATAGTGGAAAGGGTAAAAGCACATACTGAATTGCAAGCAGCACCCATCGTAGCCAAAGGATGCTTTCCTACCCATATCATTTGGCACAAGAAGGACATATTATTTTGCAATTCTAACTTGCACAGTATATGAACATGAGGTGAATCAGCATATCACTATTTCACTGCAATTTTCAGACTGCCTTTTATTCTTCTTTTCAAAGTTAATATCTGGCAGTGACATAATACGATATTTTGCTATGGGGCTTTTAATGACTTCAATCTCTGAAACACAGCAGTTGAGTGAATATGCTAAAACGTAAGTGCACTTTACACTCTCTGGACTGCATCCTGTATTTAGCTCATGTTCAAGAGGACATTAAGCTGAGATTTTCTGAAATCTCTATTTCATTTTATTCAATAGGGACAGTTAAATGTATGGTCTGAACTAAGGGGCTGCTTGAACATGAATAAAAAAATACAAACAAGAGCAGTTATAGTTCTCTTCTTCCTCATTTTATCAATTGAAAGCTGTTTTTATGGTAATAGGCACAAAGTCACTGCAGCGCTCTATGGAAACTTTTGAGTTATTTCCTTGCATATGTTTAACAGAAAGACTGAATTCTGGAATCAGATCAGTTTAATTGCTCCCAAATATTCTGATATTTAAACTCATTATTCCAGGCTCTGCATTTAAACTGAGTGGACAGCTTTAGCTGTAAAAGTTGTTGTCTTGAATATTCTTTGGGATCTCCCTTTTCTAAATTCCGTGCATTCAAGTTGCACTCCTTACCAGAGATGCCTGGAATTGGAGTTATTCCCTAGCACCAAGGAAAGCGCTGCTAGCTGCCATGACTCTCCATGCCGTGCTGCAATGCCTTCTCACGCAAGACACAGTTGTAGTATCACAAAAATAGAACATCTATCAATTACGGTTGAGGAGGCAAAACCTCTGTCTATAATTCAGAAAAAAATCTCTTGCATGTGTTGAATCCAAGAGCAGAAAAAGAGACATGAGGTGCAGGGAGAACTGATGAATTAGAGAAGGAAGACGATATTACCATTAAAGCCAGACTTACACTGCAGAATGACTATGCAGAGCTTTTTCTAGGTTCTATACAGGCCTCCATTTTGTTTTCTCTTCTTCAGGTCTTGAGTTTTTTGGGTCTTTTTTTGTCATGCTGTACGAGTAATCATTACCATAAATAAATAAAATTAAAAAAATAGGAAATGCAATATGTTTGGTACACTAAAGTTTTGGGTTTTTTATCCTCAGCATTTTGTTTTTCAAATCACGATATTCCCAGTAGCACAGCAAAAAATCATTTGCCTTAATGCAATTGCTAACAACCACGATATCAACACAAACCTCTGTTTGTTCATATGTTGAGCTCGTTGAATAAAGCAGCTTATCATTTATCTGTGTAGAAGCTTTTAATTAGTTTTCTGAATTTACTCCAGAGATTAATGGCTAGATAATATTTAATATAGGCTTTATTGTCTTCATTTCTTCATTGAGATGTCTGAATTTGTACAGCAATCCACCTTTGATCTTTTATTCTCTCTCTGCCTTACTAGCTGTAAGATATTTGACTGCAAACAAACTCCCACAGAAAAATCCAGTAGCCTATTGCAATAGTTTTCCAAAGGTGTGTGAGGGGGTATAATTTAGGGCAGAGCAAACCCTACTCTCTCGAGGATTGTAAGTTGTGCTCAGAAAACACCCCTGTGTGCTGGTGCTGCACAAGGTTTCTGGCGAGCATGAGGGTTTCCCCACCAGCTGCCTTGCCCAAGGGAAGTTTTAACAGATACCCCCCACATTTGCCCTAGCACAGGACAGTTGTGCTTGTAAACACCCCAGAAAACCAACGGCCATGGCAGTGTCAGGACTGAGCCTCCTTCTTGCCTGGAAAATGAGCAACCTGCTCCTGAATTCCTCTTTACTCTTCGGCTTTTTTTCTTCTCTTCCACTTTCCTGTGCCTTGGGAGAATGCACCTTCACCATGCGCATAAAAGGGAATGCAAATCCTAAGTAAACAGCACATCACTTTTATTAAAAACAGTACCCTCTGTAAATATAAAAGTTCAACGTTACGATTTTGTTGGCCCAGTAGGAGGAGGATTAAAAATGCTTATTAGTGGGTTTAAAAGCAGAAGTTCAGTTATATTAGCTACAAAAATATAATTATCATAATTAAGATTGCAAAGCACTAATGAAGATCTTTAATAATTATCCTTTTTCCTCAGAGAGTCTCTTTGCAAAACCTGATTTGAATTTTACATCGCACTGAAGAAACTTTTATTGCTGTAAAATGGGAACCACCACAGCATGATGAGGCTGCAATGGTGAGGTGGCCAACAGCTGAAGTGACCCTCAGCCTGACACGGAGGGACCTGAGGGCCACAGATCCACAAGATACAATGCAAAACACAGGGGCAAACTCAGCCTGGCACTGTGTCTGATTGCTTGGCCAAGGTACAGCCTCAGACACAAAACTGGGGGAGCAAAACCGAGCAGCACCCAGCCTCACAGTGTCCTGCAAGGAGCCAGGCTGTGTGTCTTGGCTCAAATCTCTGCAGCGCCCAAACCAGCTCCCTCTCCTGCCTCTGTCTTGTCAGAAATAACCTTAAAACCCCAGAGATGACAGGGTTCCCCAGTAAGCGACACAACGAGCAGCACAGACAAATAGTCCACGTGGACACCAGCTTATAGGGTCCCTCCTGAGAGAGGGGAGAGGCAGTGAGTTGTCAACATTAGATGACAACAAATTGTCCGCTTAAAAATATCTCCCCAAAACAGCTTTTCATGATTCATCTCCCCAGATGATTAAATATTTAGTTCTGCTGACAGGAATATGATACTTACTATAGAGCAGAAAATTTAGAGCAGTGTGTGAGTTATAAGCAGATATGTTATCAAGCTGTTAACACAAAAGTGATAGGATTATTGACGCTGATATCTGTATTTATTTCTGCATATTGTATGGGGATTTTTTCCCCTGTATCACAGCAGATTTAGGCCACAGTTATGCCTTTTGCATAGGGAAGAGAAGCTCTTGCCCTCTTGCAGGCTCTGTGCAGGAGCTGTGGTGCTTCCCTCTGTGCATCCCATCGCAAGGGCAAGAGCTGAGGCCACTGCGGGCATCACCATGGCGGGGCACACAGGTTGGAGGGTTTGGACATGGGGCTGTAAGGATGAGGGTGGCCAAGATGAGCACTCACCACATGGCTTAAGGGCTCCTCAGCTGGGGTCTGCCAGCGCTTGGGGTATTGTTGGGTCAAGAGCAATGTAGGGGGAGAGGGCAGCACAGGAAGGACAGCACAAGTTCCCTGGGGTTGGGAGAAGGTCAGGCCACCAGGAGAAGTCAATCCTTGACCCCCAGGTTCTGCTCACTGGAGAGAGAGTTGCCAAACAAGGATAGACATCTCAAAAGATACGCCTCCACACAGGGCAACACTGGTGATGGAGCACACTGATGTGCTCTGCCTTTTCTTTGCAGAAGCATGTGGTCTCATACTTCAGCATCTTATGTATGGAACGGGCATCACTGCAGCTGATGTAAACTGTGGTTTTCCTGTCAAATATTCAAAAATTCCTCCTGGAGACAATTTCTCTGTTGTTAGTAAAGTTGCTCCCAGACCCAGAACCTTTAAAGGAAGAGTATTGTGGTCCTTTAAGAGCCATTCATAGAAGTTTAACAAATAAATAAAAATACGTCAGGAAATGAACCTGTTTCAGCAGAATATCTTGTTTTATACCCTAGTGCAACTGTAGCCTGTTTAATTGGATGGAAAGGATTAAAAGGATCTTGTCAAGGCTATTGTTGACAGAAAAAAAATAAAAGAGCAACTTTGACAACAGTTCTACCTAGAGAGACTGACTTTCTGCTTGTTTTTCAGGGAGTTCATGCCAAACAAAACAAAAGTCCTTGAGTTTTTGTCAAATAAATGTTTAAAGCATTATACTCACATGTTCTGCCAAGGTGAATGTGTTGGCTGAGCATTTGACCATCAGGAAATCATAGCTCAGATGTTGCATTGTTCTACTTATTTAAATATTTACAGAAGCAAATAAAATTTAATATGTTTTTACAACAAAGGATATATTATAATCAAGACCATTTTCAATGGGAAATTTCAGAACTAATAATTGCAAAATTACCTGTGCAGCTCTACCTCAATGTTTAGTCTTCAAATGCAAATATATGCATACATGGGGGACTTTTTATACCAACATAGAGTTAAGCATATGTTAAAGTCTTTGTACATTGAGGACTTCTGATACTTTGAGGATTAAAGTTTTATAAATACCTAAAATAGATTAAGAACATGGGAAGGAGAGAGAGAAAAATATAAAATTTTGCAGTCAAGGGCCATTCTCAAGAGAGGTAATTCTTTTTTGGTAATTCTGTTACAAAGTGAATATGCTTTCAAATTAATGTCTAAAATTGACATGACAGACACATGGTGTATAGACACACGATGTTAAGATGTGTATCTCAAGTTATCTTCTCCTAGATGGCAGATTTATAAAGCAGGAGGGATGTCAGCATAGGGGAGACAGTATGTAAGTTATTCTCAGTCCAGAAGGCCAAAACCAGAATGAAGCAGGTTCCAGGAATATATATAATATAGGAACTCTTTCAAGGGGACTGATATGCTCAGGATGTGCCTGATGGTAGCTAGCTCACAATATCCAGAAGTGTCACCAGGCATTAACATAGTGTAACAGGACACGCTGCTGACAGGAGCCCAGCAGCTCTGGGGTCCTTTCAGAGCCCTGAAATCAGAGAGTAACTCAGGTCAGAAGGGACCTTGGGAGGTCTCACATGCAACCTCCTGCTCAAGGCTGGGCCAGCCTTGGTCAAGCCAGGTTACTGTGGCCTCATCCAGTTGGGTCTTAAAATCCTCCAGACAGAGGACAGAGACTGATTAGCCTCCTTGGCAACCTGCTCCACTGCTTGACCAGCCTCATCAGAAAAAAATAGCTTTCCCATGTCACTCAGTGAAGAGCTCAGCTCCGTCTCCTTGATGATCCCTTGTAGAGGTTGGGGGGTTGTTTGATGTCCCCAGAATTGTCCCTTCCCCATGCTGAGTAAGTGCAAGCTCCCATGACCTCCCTTTACAAGTGCTCCTGCCCCAACCATCTTTGTGGACCTCTGTTAAACTTGTTTTAGTCTATCAGTGTCTTTCTGTAGAGCGGGGGAAGTAAAACTGGACGTGGTGTTCTAGTGCCAAAAACATGATCACAAGTGCCAAGTGGCAGGGGATAATCCCTTCCCTCAGTCTGTTGGCTGCATTCCTGTTGGGACAGTCCAAGCTACTGTCGACCATGTTCCTCATAAGGGCGCATCATGGCCCATGTTCAGCTTGCTGTTTGCCATGACTACCAGGGCCTTTTCCAAAGAGTTACTCCCCACACTTTCAGTATCCAGCCCAGGCCTTGCTGGGACTCTTGCTTCCCTGGTGCAGGCTTGGCATTCATTCTTGTTAAATATCATGAGGCTTCTGTTGGCCCATTCCTTCACCTGCCTGGGTCCCCTGATGGCAGACGAACCTTTGAGCATGAAGGAAATATAAATGACATCTCCTGCTCTGTCTCCATCCACAGCTCTAGTCATTTTATCATAGTAGGCAATCAGGCATGGTCTACTGTTCATAAATCCATGCTGACTGTTCTCCATCACCTTTCCTTTCCCAGAGATGTATGTGGAGAGGACTCACTGCTTGATTTCCCAGAGACTGAAGTGAGGCTGACTGTGAACTGTTGTTCCCTGAATCATCCTTTTGGCCTTTTTTGAAGGCAACATTTGCCTTTATTCAATCATCAGGGGCCTCCCCCAATCTCTACAACCCTTCAAAGATGGGAGAGAGCAGCCTTGCAAAGAGAACAGACAGCTTTCACTGTGCTCAAGGGTACAACCTGTCAGGTCCCACAGACTTGTCTTGGTCAAATACCCTCCAGTTTCTTGTCTTGACCCTCACCAGCTGCTGGTCAGCCTTCTCCTCCTTGACCCCCAGCTCTAAGCACAAAGGCCTGCAAGGCCTTGCTGGTTATGACTGAGACAAAGAAACACTGAGTACTTCAGTGCTGTTTGGGTTTGCTCTCACTTCCCCACTACTGATGCATCAGCACAAGTTCTTCTTGTTGCCCCTGACATCCCTTGCAAGTGACAACTGCAGGTGAGCTCTGTCTTTGCTGGCACCATTCCCACCCACCTTACAGAGTTATGAATGTTTGGATGTGCACCCTTGTTTTCTAACGAGTCCCACTTCTTTTGCCCTCATGGGAGTAACACGCTGCCTGCCTTTGTGCAGTGGCATAAGGAGGGAGAAATAAAGATGTCAAACCAGTAACAATTCAGCCTCTAAGTGTCCTCTGCCACAGTTCCCTTGCCAAAACACACTCATTAATTCCAGTGCACAAGACATGTTTGGTAAAACTCCTGCCTCTTGCAGGCACCCTCCATTCAGCACTGGGCACCATCCTTCCTCACAGAGGAGCAACTCCCCTTGCAAAGCCTGGAGAGGTGCGAGCTGCGGGTAGGTGCCCTGCGATGAGTCGAGGTGCTTCATCCCTGCAGCCCGTTCAAAACGAGACGGCTGCGAGCAGCCCATTGCAATCACATCATCCGTTCATCACACGGAACAATGTTCCCGACCTGACCTACTTTCCTCGTACGCCCACGAACCGCTAATCCTGTTTAGCATTGCTGGAAGGGGACGGGCTCACCAAGAAGTGCTCCAAGTTACACAGATGGCAGTCTTCGCTGATTAATGTTAGTTTAATTTGTTTGCCTTTCTGTTTCCAGTAGTGAGAGGGGAGAGCGGAGCAGGGTTTGAACCTGGGGATTTGTTTAGTCTAGTCACTGAAGTCTGAATGGCTCAAGTGACTCAGTGATGATGATGAGGAAAGATACCGCGAGCATATATGCTGATCTTCATCAGCAATCCCGAGCTCTGCACAAACTTTACACATTGCCCGTAAGCTTCTCACTCACTCTGGCTCTACTCCAGCACAGCTTTGCAACCTCAGCTCTGCTACTCCTGCCTCCAACGGACCCAAATTATTCCTTACCTGTAGAGGTACACACTACACATCTAGGAGACTGAGGCAGAGAGGGGGCAGCTGTCCGATAGGCACAACTTTTCTGACACATGGGAAAGAATAACTTTTTTCACTAGATAGGAATAGCGTAAAGAATAATACCAGGAGGTATTATAAGATTTTTTACTGCTTCATGATAGTCCTGTAGCACTCAAGTGCTTTACCTGCAAGCATCTCCTTGCCACCCTCAGTTCAGAAGAATGGACGATTAATATATGTCAAATTCCACCTTTTTTATTGTCTCCATTGGATTTTTTTCTAATCTGGGTTGCTTCAAGCCACTTACCAACTACAGATTCCTTGTAAATGTGAAACACAAGTGTTAGAAGAGTAGTTGTTCAATTGCAATAAGCAATAATAGGCATTTAATAAAACATTAGTTTTTTGTATATTTAATTACTGTTTGGTAATCACCAGATTCCAGATGGTTTTGATTGTAATGCTTTTTATGCTAGAATCATTCTGAGTTTTCAAAATCTGTATCTAAAACATCACAAATTATCTGCTAAAAGAATAACTTAATGAAGTCCAATATTTTCTCCAAAAGTTTTCTTCTTCTTTTCCCCCCTATGCTTTGTCCTTTTTTTGGAATCATCCAAACATCGTCTTCTCTACCGTAAATAAAATGTAGCAAATTACTGAGAACAGGAAGAGTAAGTAAGTTACACACTGCCATGCAAAAAAATCCTAACTCTAATGCTAGGCACTTACCACACTACTGGATTTTTTACTTTAATTATAAAAACAGTAATTCCCACAACAATTTCAGTATTACATGACCTGTGGTAACTGCAAACTGCCATTCTCTGTCTGAAAAATCACAGTCCCTTCCCAAACAACAGTGTACATCATAAGAAAAGTATGTTCTTT
Organism: Crypturellus undulatus; assembly: GCA_013389825.1. Lineage (NCBI taxonomy): Eukaryota > Metazoa > Chordata > Aves > Tinamiformes > Tinamidae > Crypturellus > Crypturellus undulatus. The sequence goes on along the minus strand of VWPW01002079.1, from coordinate 47,696 downwards.
TTTTTACTGCTGCCATTTCCCTGAAGTTACTGTGTTTACATTTTTGTAAATTGATTTTAATTTGTATGGGTGGGATTATGTTGTATTTAGCTATGGGGTCTAATATGTTCTTATAGCAGTTCACGGGTTTACATCTGAAAAATAAGCATGGAGGGATGCATTTCTGCTTTAAGATTAACTTTTTTATGAATCCACCATTTTACTCTGCTTCAGAACAAACGGGATGCAGCTGCTGGAGCCAGTGCAGCAGTGATCCCCAGTGCTGCTAAATGCCCACTCAAATTTGGATCATATGTGATACCTATGGGGTCCTGCTGTTCATTTTCCATTCTTGTGCATGCAGGTGGATCCAGCCTCCATGTCCTCAATGGCTGAACACAACTGTGTGCCTTCTTTGGGTACCTCCTGCCGATCTTCAGCAGCCTCTTTCCTCTCTTTCCAAGGGGAGAAGACGGGTAACTCCTCCTCAGGCAGCGTGTGACGTCTGGGAGATGTTGGACTCAGCGGGGGTGGTCTGGGATGCCTGGGGACATATCCCCTTGGGCCTTTTCCTTCTCTGCCCTCACAGAGACAGCAGTTTTTGGAGGCTGTCCCTGGGGGATCAGCCATTAGCTCAAGATATTTCTTCTCGGAGACCAAGTTTTCCGTACAGTTCCTGCCCACGCTCTCTCTGTGGTAGGACTGCTCTCCACGTGCAGTGTCTTCATCTTTACTTAGGATGGGGGTATTGGGTCAGCATGCCCAGTGCTTCTGGCATGAGACCTGAGGGAGGGCTCAGGTGTATGTGGGTCAGGGTGGCCAAGTCATGGTCAAGGCATGGCCAAGGCACCTCTACCCAGAACTGCATGTGCTCTGGATGGGACCAGCTGCTGAGCACTCCAAAAAAGCCCACAGGACAGGGGTGGCAGCTGCCTCAGCACCCACAGGAGGCAGGGAGAGGCAGAGCCTGGCTTCTGTGGCCAGCACAGGGCTGGTGGAGCACAAACTTCATGAGTTCTCGTGAGGATTCCCCAAACACAGTCCGGCACCTCTAGGAGAGATTTATGCCTTTGCCTTTGCTGTAGTCGACAGAGATTTAATTAGAGCAAGTTAACTGAGTATGATTGAAAGTTCTTGTTAAATGCCAGGTTGATTTGTAGGAGCTGGGATTAGGTGGTCACATCATAGCATCTTTGTGGGAAATCAACAGCTGATAATTTATATTGGAGTGTCAGTCATTTGATAGTGTAGTCTTATGGGCACTAGAACAGAAAAGGGGGAAATCAGCCTTGCAGACTGAGATGGGTGGCAGCTTAACTCACTAAAAAGCATGTTTCGAGTGCAGCATAAGGTGATCAGGGCCAGATGAATTTTACAGCGCCAGCTCTGTGTCCACTGGGAATAGATGGTATCAAAATAAATGTGCAGCTTTTCTTCTGGAGGGTCCCTGGGGTGACCTGGCATTGTGCCTGAATTATTTCTTTCCCAAGCAACTCTTCACCACATGAATGAATGTGGGGGGGAGGGTCATGCTGTAATTCTCTGCCTGATATCCAAGCCAGGGATGTGTGGTTACCTAGTTTACCTATTTCTTTACAAAAAAAAGAAAGGAAAGGAAAGGGAAGGGAAAGGAAGGGAAGGGAAGGAAAAAAGGAAATTAAAAAATGAAAAAAAAATTAAAAATAAAACATTTCCACAAAAAAGTCTGATGATCTGTTTCTCCTGTAGTGTCAGGTTAAAAAAGATCTCACTCTGCTTATCCCATTGGGCTCAAGCCAGACTCCTCGGTCAGACAACCTATGCCAGGATGGCGAATTTATGGCTTATCCAAATTTGCCCAATAAGGGAAATACTCCAAGGGACAGAACTGGCTAACATGCCCAGGCCCTGGGGCAGAAAGGGGCAGTGATTTGCCAGAAGAAGGAGCATAGTTAACAACCAGGCTAGCAGAAAAGTACTCGGCTAGCCAGGCACTGCAGCCTGCCCATGCCTGATGATGCTCCTTTGGACCAGGAATAGTGAGGGGGGAATCCAGAGATCCCAGACTTTTTGAATGACAATTTCTTCACTTTTTATTGATATGGTATTAATGAAGTTCTCCACGTGGCTTTCGCTGCTAAATACTCAATGCCATGAGTTGCACCATGCGGTGCTGTTACTCTCAAGTTTTCAGGTTTTCTTTGTTAGCATGAAAAGATCGTTCAGATTTTGAGGAATCCTTGTGTTCCTTGTTTTAATGTTATTTCTTTGGAAAGGAACAGGGACACAGAGCCATGGAATTTGCTGTCAGTCACTGTAATGAGCCGGAACTCCTTCCTAACCCTGGCACTGATGGGGGGATAAAAGAGTAGATTGACTTTTTGTTTTCTATTTTTTTTTCCTGGGCCCTCTCAGCTTGGGAGGATAAAGTGGTGCAAACAGGTTGCACTGAACACAAACCTAAATTCCGTGTCATGGGACTCTCCTCCAGCACTTAATCAACACTTGGTGTGTCTTAGAGCAAGGATGACCGTAATGTTTCGCAAAAGTTTTATACTCTGCCATATCCCATTTTTTGAGAATAGTTTTAATTGCTTATGATACATTTGTACTGGCAAACCCTGTTAGTAATGCTTGCAGTGCTCTGGAGATTTTGTCACATGAGGAAGTAGAAGCAAAATGACAATTAGATATTGTCTAACACCAACAAAAGCACAGTAGGTCCTGAATTTGATGTCAGTCAGTGAGAAATCTTGTTTATTGGTATTTGGTCATAAATTGCTTTAGAGATCTAGCCAAATCCTTGGCAGAACAAACCAGTTAGACCTGTTGATCCCTTGTCAGGGTAGAGACTTCTCAGCGGTGTAATTCCTTGACAGCTTATAGATGACTCTTTTTATTAGGTACCTACTGCCTTCCAAAACCAAATGGGGCTAAAAGCTACATGATGTGATCTGTTATTTTGTTCCGTATAATAGGATTCAGCAATTTAAATCTGCCGATCCCAGCTCAAAAAGCCAATATCTCTATATATTTCCTTCTTATGTTCCTCCACTAACAAATTGAACCCCATTAAGTAGTAGTTGAGGCTTTTTTTTTTATTATTGTTTTTTAATAAAATGTTCTTTAGTCGGGTGAATTGCTGTGTGACTCATATGTGCAAAATACTCTAGGCTGAAATAATGCATGACAATTAACTTCCCTCCTCCCACCCTCTGATTTTGTTCGTATGTCTTACATTTTGAGGAATCATTATGTGAGCACATTATTGATTTTTGAAACTGAGTATTATCATTGCATGCCATTATGTTGACACTTTGAAAATGACCGTCGGCCATATCCAGACTTAGCAACAGTACTGCGCTCCTGATGTGGAAAATATTTGTGCAGCATGCAGCAAAATGCAGCTTTTGTGCTTTGATGTGAGTGCGCGATGCCACGAGAGAGGACAGGTAGTGTAGAGCCTTGTTCGCAGCCTGCACAGGGCTGTGTCTCGAGCATCTCTTCCTCCTGAGACCATGGAGCAAAGAAGGGCAGGCAGTGAGCTGGAGACAAATGTTCCGAGGATCTCAGCCTTCAGCTGTGTTGGTCTTGTACTGTTTCTCTCTGCTTCACCTGCACGATTTACTGATTTAGTTGTTTACTCCATTTTGCTCTGTGGCTTTGTGAACACATCTCGTGCTCAGAATACTTTATTCTTACAGAATGAGCTGCCCGAGCAATTGGACCATAAACCTGACTGCAGGTCAAAACGTTTTGGTCAACACTAGCAAAAGGAATGACACTGATGGCCACGGTTCATGGTCAGGGCTAGAGCCGGGGGCTACATCTTCACCTGTGCCGCACATCAAGGCCTGTCAGCTGCTCAGCCACGGAGCACTGGCTGTTTCAAGCCTGGGCAGAGATGGAGACGAGGTCTGCAGGCAGCGGTTTGGTTTTGTCCTCCCAGCGCTCGGTGCTAGGAGCGCCAGGAAGATGATCCGTCTGCTGTTGTTAGTCATGGGGTGTTTTTTCCCCATATCTGCGGATATCTGTCCTTTCGGAGCGGGACTCAGACAGCAGGCCTTTATGAGGCCCCTTTGAGTTTGGGATATAGCTCAATGAGGTTGCAACGGTCTCTTTGGTACTCGGGTGAGGGCCCATGGAGTAGGACATCATGTCTCCAGCCAGTCCAAGGCACGACCAAGGCCAACTCCAGTCCATGCGCTAGTGACAATAGTGTGGAGCAATATATGGAAATGCTGAAAACACCTTTTCAGCTTGGGCACAAAATCTAGGGCCCATCTAGATTGTAGATTTGCAACGAATAACCCCAACACTGTAAATCCTTCTCGAAAAGTCTTTTTCTACTGTATTGGCATGCTGCGTTATGCCTGGGGCTTTGATTGCTGTTGGAGCCCCTACAAGCTGGTGTGATGCTGAGAAATAATATTATCTACAACGGATGTTTCTTAAAATCAAGGACTGTGGTGTAAAGCACTGCTGACACATTTATCTGACCTGAATATCATCACCCTGTTATTAAAACGAAATAGAAGAGACTCTGAGAATAACCTGAAAGTAGAGCTAACAAAATGACAATTTTTAATGACTCTTGCCTTCCTTTAACAGAAAAAACTGCTTAGACAATCTAATGGAGGAAGATGAGAAAGACAGGGCAAAAAGGTGAGCACTTTTTCTTTTATAACTCTCTGCTTATTTTGTGGTGAGTCTAATAGTGTTTGTTGCTGCAGAAGCTGCTTTATCCATAATTAATTCAACAGAAAGAGAGAGTAAAATAAAGCCAAGCACAAGCTGAAAAACTGCTCTATCACAGATTACTATCTCAGCTACTCTGTAAGAACAAAATAACTTAAGCAATGTGAAAAATGTCAAAGGAGCAAGGCATTGATTTTGCTTTTTCATATTACTGCAGAGCACTAGAACTGGAGAACTAGCAGAATCCCCCTGGTTCTATAATACATCACCCCAGCCTCCAGAGTATATAAAACACATGTTTTTTTTACAGGAGGCATCCTGCAAAAGAAAAAAAAAACTTTAAAAATGATTTTTTTCCTTATTATGATGGTCATTTATTCAGCTGTGCCTATCTCACAGTAATGAAAACACCCAGAAGTTATCTTCATAACAGAAAAAGACCATTAAAGTGCTATGTCAACCCCGAACTGGCACAAACATCTATTCACATATACTCTCCTCTCTCTGATAAAGCCTCAGTTGATAAGTAGGCAGGAAATTGTTGTGAACACTTCATCGGGAGGAGGAAGGGCATGTTTTGAGGCAGAAGAAGATTTGTGGCAGTAAACTGCAACAACTGTCAAATCTGACTGGCATCTGCAGTGTCACAAAAGCTGTTGGCAAGCTCCTTTTTTCTTCTTTTTTTTTTTCTTTTTTTCTGGAAGCTTTATCAATAGTGCAACCTGCAGCTCAGTTGCTTCAGAGGGAGCCATAGGTTGCTTGCATTTTTTTCCCCTTGGTTCTCTCTAATGACAGTATTTCCAGTCCAGGCACAACTAGTTGATCCAGTTTCATCTCTTTTGATTCCTTCTCCGCTTTTTTCCTCCCTGCAGCCTTTTCTCACTAATATAGGTCAGCACGCGCTGCAACCAAGCTCACCCGTCCTCCTTTGCTCCCTTTTCTGATTTGTGCATGCTCAAGGCCCGCGTTCGATACCGGGGGCGAAGCGCTGACCTCCGCTTAGGGCTGCGAGGGGTGTCTGCTGATACCCCCTGCAAATAACACAGGCTTTGGTGGGCAGGAGGGAGCTGCGTTCAGCAGGAAGAGGGGTATGTGGAGAAGGGGTGTCACAGCTGAAGGTGCCATAGTGAGCACGGGATGTTGTGAGACGTGAACTTCTGGTGCAAGAAACACAACGAAGGGGAAAGTAAAGGAAGGAAGCCCATATAGAGTTCTTATCACTCTTCATACAGTTAAGATCCTGTTATTTTCAGAGTATCTCTGAGCTAATTGTCAGAAAAATGGATTAAATGCACACATATAGGGCAAAGATATGTAATATGTATCTTCACTATCAGTGCTTATCATCACCACCTGGTATGGTTTTTATGCTGTTTGTTCAGGGAGGAAATTCTTTTGATACCCTCCATCAGGCCTGTATCAAGGTGGATAGAAAAATGAAAATCTTTAAACTGAAATATATATATGTATATTTTATATTTTTATCTTGATATTCTAATTTAGCTACACTTTCCTATTCATAAATAAAGCTAAAATTGAAATTAATTTTGAGATCATGAGAGGCTAGATGAAGGCTTGAAGTTGCTATAATATACTAAACCCATTACGAGTCGATGAGAAATAATCAAGAGCTATGCATTTCCTCACAATGCTCTAAAGAAAGTCAAATCTGGGCAAAGCCACTTGCCATTGTTTGTTGGAAAGTGGTGGCTCTCCTCTGCCAGGTGCTGCAGGGGAAGCACTTGTTGTGTTTTATTTTATTCAGTCTGAGGAACAGGTCCCTCAAAGCTCAGAAATCAAAGATAGGGTTAAAAAGGAAAAAAAAAAAAGACAGGAAAGATGTTTTCTTCTCTCATGTTATGAGTAAAAGTTGATGAGGCTGGAACCACCTGTAACTAGAACTTGGGGGAGTTTGGGAAATCCCACTTGGGGAAATCCCACTCCAAGCCTAGAGTGGGATTTCTTGAGCCACAAGTACGACCAGATGCCTTCATATTTGCTACTTGTTTTGATTTATTATGACTTTAGTTCATACTATGCAGACATGAGCAAGGCACCAGCGCTCAGATTTATCCTGTTTGCCTCTAGACGCCTATTGGTGAGTGCCTGAGGAAATCAAGGCTGAGAAGGGCTGGCACCATAAGTGGGCCAGCATCATTAAAGCCTTCTAGGATCGCAATTAAAGCACTCACCAAGAGCTGGGAGACCAGGTCCCAGGAGGGACCTTCAACACCAAGCCGTGGGCAAGGGCATCACATCCCCTCTGCTGACCCTGATCCTCTGCTCCACCACAAAGCACATGCTGAGGAGAGAAGGGGGAGGCCCTGAAAGAGCCACATTTTTGTAGCTTATTGGTTCAAGCAAATCATTACGTGTGAGAGGAGATGCTCCCTGCAGAGGGAGGAAGTTTTCAAGACAAATAGCCTTTGATATATATACAGTGCTGGGAACACAGGCCATGCTCTCCTAAGAAAAGGCATCTGAAAACTCATCCCTTGCCAAGGAAATAATATTTAACTAAGCCAAACTACTCTTCCTTCAGGATCCTGGTTACATCTGGCTTGCCTAACTACAATAAAAAACCCCAAGGCCAAAAATATAGATGTGATGGCACCAAACCTGAAACATCTAAGACCTCTTGGAGATTTTGATTTTCTGGAGATAGAAACAATAGTTCTTTGGTGCTGGACAAGGCTTACTTGGATTTATAACTGTATTAATTTAAAACTAAAAACATGCTCTGTGAACTTTTTTTGTCTTACCTTATTTTCTATTAGTTTGCTTTAACCAATAGAAAATTATTTGAACTTACACTTTCTGTATTTAATAGTATTCCAAATTCTCGCCATAATCAGCTGAAATTGAAAAATGAGTAACCATGTAAATTAGAGCTAGCATTTGCCATTTTTCACTCTAATAAGACTCTGAATTAAGGTATGTTATGTAGTCAGTTGCTTTGATGTGTATACAATGTATCCTCCTGAACAACAAAAAGAAATATCAAATTCAATGTAAAAACACAGTTCATTGTAAATCAGCATGGTGATTTGGCTACTAATCTACAAGTAACAGTCTTTCTATAAGACAATAAATGGAAAATATAATTCAGATTAAAAATGAGTATTTAAAACCATTTTACATTGGGGATTTTGATCATTCTGAATTTAAGCTGTCCTATATGTTCAGCTGTATTCACTAAAAATCCAAATTCTCTGCATACGGTGTCTCCTTCCCTTTGAATAGGGCGTATTTTTTTCCCGGGTAGTGAGGAGAGAGGACAACTGGGATGAATGACGTTGAATTAAGACGCAAACTGTTTTGACTTACCATAAATGACATACTCTAGCAATGAGGTAAACAAGGCTAGGGAATAATCTTCTGAGGAAAGTGAGGAAAACTGCATTATTTAAGACATTTGTAACTGGACTGAGCAAAACATTTACAACTGCTCAATGGTAGTTTAGATGACCTAATTGTCTTTCTCTCTACCACTTTTTTTTTCCTCTTTAAGATTTTACTGTGATCATTGATACAGATCTTGGTAGAGTTATTTCCACCAGAGGAGTTTTTACATTTCCTTTGTGAATAAAATGTCAAGTGTTAAAAATAGGTACCCTGTATTCATGTTAAGACATCTTTGTGAGACATCTTTATTTTTGGCAAATCAACACACTCATCCTATACATGGTTGGTGTTTTGTTTTATTTTCAGGAGACTCAAGACTCCCCAAAAATGGAGAGAAGCTCAAATTATGAGGAAGTAAAATGTTGATGTTCTTTAGGTTCCCTTGAACTGTACAGAAATAGGATAAGGATGGAGCTTTTCACATCTTGTTCTGACAGCCTTTTGCATTGTAATAAGAACAGGCTGAAATCAGTCAGGCAGTATCCACCCAATCTCTTGTGTTCAAAGCTGCAAAATAATCAGGCTTTGGCTTCCATCCAGTTTATCTCCAAGTGCGTTCAGGGTCGAGAGCAAGACAAACAAAAATTACCCCTCTGTCAGTAGTAACATCCAGAAGCCTCTGCTGTGATTTTGTTGCTGAAAGTGTTTATTGCTGTATTGGTCCTTGGGGGGATGTAAATGCTGGGATAAATTCTGCTCTTGTTTTCACCGATGTGCCTCCTGGTGAAGGAGCTAGCATGGATTTAGCAGCTCCACGTGAGAATGGGCCTGTTGGCTTTTCTTCCCTGTCTATCTGTAAGCAGATTTTTTTGATCTTTATGTATATAACAAAGCAAATCTTGTTTACTTGGGGACCTTTCAGAAGAACACACAAATATTCTAGATTATATTCTTTTCTTTATTTATACAGATGTCTAGGCAATGCCTTCCAAGGGATTGATCGCAGTATTCCAGGGAACAATTCAGAAAACACTTTCTAGTGTATAGGTTGGTATATAATAAAAACCATTAAAGGACACTCATCCAAGAGATCAGCAGTCTTAATGATAGCATTATGATGGTGCCAAAACACCCCAGATGAAATCAGGTCGGTCCTTGCTATGAGCTTTTCAAGCAGAGTATCAGAAATAGGCTCTTTCAGAGGAGTCTGTTATCTAAACACACTTTATAAAGACTTTTTAATTCTAAATCCTCAGACTTTTTTTTGGTCCACTCATCTTTTTGCCTTTTTTCCCCTCCCTGCTTGCAGGGCTTCGCGTAACAAGTCTGAGAAGAAGAGGCGCGACCAGTTCAATGTTCTCATCAAGGAGCTCAGCTCCATGCTCCCGGGCAACACTCGCAAGATGGACAAAACTACTGTGCTGGAGAAAGTCATTGGCTTCCTGCAGAAACACAATGGTAAATTGACTGCGGTTCCTCATACAGTAGCCAAGTGCTGGTACAATATCCTGGACCTCCAGGGATGAGCAGATTAGCTCAAGAGACCTAACGATGCTACTGCAAGGTGTTAATTCCTGTTTCTTCTTCTAATGAAAAAACATATAGGCGCTTTTCTGCCCAAAGTGAAAGCCAGGAGGTTAGTTTTAAAAGGCACTCAGTACTGATTGTTAAGTATCTTTAAAATGTGCCCTAGCCATAGTAGTGATTTCACAGCCATCCTTTCTAGTCTGGTTGGTCTCGTTTCCAGTATGTAGTCGGTGAGAGAAGTGTGTCCAGCAAGGCTCCTTGGCACATGGACTTTAGCCACCACCTCAAAAAAAAGAAGACAACTTAAATGTTTTTCCCTTAAAAATCAACAGGGGCCGGTTTAAAAGGGGGCCCTCTTGTCCTCTCCTGTGGGAACGAGGCCAAAGGCTTCTGTGAGTGGCCATGGGTAACATTCCCAGTCCCCCAAGGCAGAATGGGCTCCAGGGAGCTACAGCATCACCTGTCCCATCCTCGTGCATTCAGCCATCTCCCACCCACGCTCCCTGGGAGCTCTGGGTGAAACGGAGAAGAGCACATGGACTCATATATCATGGCTCCCAACATAATGGAGTCGCAAGTGTCAAACTTACGGAGGAAATAATTATAGTGATTCTGATGCTAGAGAAAAGTTTCTCTTTAAATTAATTTTTAACCTAGACAAGATGATTTCATACAAGAGGGCATGACTAGGACATCTGAAAGTTTGATAATTGTATATACCTATTAAAAAGTGACAGTAATAACATATCTATTTTTTAAGCTGCCCAAGGCAGAGTAAAGGAGAATGGAACTGTGCTCAGTTATAAAGGCAAGCAAAGAAAGATCACATGGGATTTGAGTAAGTGTAGACAAGAGTAGCTGATAGCCCAAATAATTTACTCAAAAAGGCACTTCATTTCTAGAAGAATAATTAAGTAAAAGAAAGCTAACAGCCACAAATCCTTATACAGCAATTGGGTCAAACTGTGACCGTTTTTGTGCACTTGCTAAAAAAAGCAAATGTCATCTATTTTTAAACTAGATTAGTAGCCACACAGTATAATACAAAGCAACACAGTTTTAAAATGTTGGTTATTTTCAGGGTAGTTTGGACGTGGCTCATATTTCCCTTTCACTTAGTGCGCTAAATCAAGATTTTAGTTATAACAGAGGAGTGGATCAATTTTCAGATTTTCTCTTTCATGCACACGGAAGCTGCCAAATCTCAAGCAATTCTTCTAGCAGTTATGTTTTGCACATAGTATCTCTTCCATGCTATCTGTCTGCTGTAAGTATCCTATATTCTGGGGCTACATAATAAAAACCTGACTGGGGCTGCTCTCCCTTTTTGCTTAGCTGGCTTTGGCAGTGCCATCTCAAACCACCTTAGCTTTGGGGAGACCCTGTGCTAGCAGCGACCACCCCCAGCAGTGCAGAAACCTGAATAAGCTGCTAGAAACAAACAGCTGCCTCTCCACTAATAAAGCCTGAGCAGAGGCTTGGATTTATTTCTAGGAGACAATATGCACAGGCACTGTTATAAATTTACTGCCTTTAATTCCATTTAGCCATTTTCATTTCTTGGGCCAGTTTTCCCGATGTGCTCGGAATGGAGAGTGCTGAGTATTACGTGCTCCATAAGTGTTAATCAATCGGGTTAATTAGCAGGTGGTGCTGGAAGGGAAGGACAGGCTGCACGCGGCAGCCCGCGCACTGCGGGAATTCGGGAGCACTTTAGGGCAGCAGAACAAACAGCAAGCAAAACCCGCGCGAGCCTCTCCACATCATAAAATTTGCCCCCGGTAACACCGACTGACAAGTTTAGTGGGTAAAGCTAATGTGAGTCACCGTTATTTGGAGCAAATGGCTCAGCTAAGCGCACCTTTCCTTCAGCTCCAGTTTTGCTGCAGGTTTTTTGCATGCCCGATGAAGCTGGCAAGGAGCTCGTGCCTGCAGACCAGGCCAGCAGCGGGGCACAGCACTGTGAGCAGGTCGGGGTGTCATCACGGACGCAGTGCAGGGGAGACCGCCCTGCGGGCAGGATTTGGGGATGAGAACCTGGGCACTCTGTTCCTTCTCCTCCCCTGCCCTGCTCTCTTTGCAAATTTAGAAAATTTTAACCACCTCTTTGACACGGGTTAATCCTTGCCTTGATTTTAGCTTCATGCGCTTCTGTCTTTTGATCAATACTCACCTGGGCGAGGCTGAGGAAAGGCAATGGCTTCGTGACTGCAAACTCCCACTGCAGCCAATCCCAGTTGAGCCGAGTAAAACTCGAGGGAAACCCTCTGGGATTGGGCCACATTTACATAGTTGTTGTGCTTTCACTCTGTATCTCATGCTTGAAAATCACTACTTTTGAATGTAGAGGTGGTTTCTATCCTTGCACAGCAATTCATGTACAGTCTTGCAAGATATAAGTTTCTCTGAATTTGAAAACATGGACTGTTTTATTTGTGTTTAGAAGTCTCGGCACAGACAGAGATTTCGGAAATTCAGCAGGACTGGAAGCCTTCGTTCCTCAGCAATGAAGAATTCACCCAGCTGATGTTGGAGGTGAGCATACGTGTATTTTTTTTTCCTAATTATGTCAAACAGATACAAAAATACCCAAGCTTCTACAGTAAAATGCTGTCTGCCATCCCAAAAGAGGAGGTTGCAGGTACTCCCATATGTGACCACTGAGCAGAGCTGCTCTTGGCATGAAGGACTAGGGTCCCACATACTCGTATCTGATCTTGGAGGGGCAGCACCATTGCACAGAGCTGCTGCAGCCAGGTATGGAGTACATAGACGTCCAAGACAGGAAAGCCAGAGGAGGTACTCAAATCACGGTTTGCATTTCAGTGTTACCAACAGAGGTGAGCAAAAGGCAAAGCAGCATTTTATCCTTCTGTTCTCGGGATGCATTATTATTACCCAATAGCTGTGCAAAAGTAGCACCTAAAAAGCTACGGTGTCAGGTCCCTTTAGCGCTAGGTGCTGTACAAGCAGATAAAACCTGACAGCTCCTGTTGGTTTGATACTGTTAATACTTCTACTATAATGATTTTCAAGGCCCTCATCAAACATATTTCTATTATAACAGGGAGCGCAGTTATTTGGCAATGATAGTTTTTAAATTACCTTTAAATTATACCACAGGCGCTCTTAACGCTAGCTGGGATCTGAAGGGAGGTGACTCAGTGGCGTTTACGCAGGGCTGAGATGAAATGCAAGTGAGCTGCTAAAACACATTATTCTCCTTGCCAGAGCCAGAGCCCTTTTCCTCTTTGACCCCCTCCAGCCCTGAGCACGCGGAGGCTCCCGGCCCTTTCCCTGCTCCGGGCCTCCGTCGTGGCTCCGGCACGTGGGGCTCCGGGCGCCGGCTGTGGCAGCCCGTGGCCTCATGTCACCGCAGGGGTGGCACCAAGCAGCGCTCGGGGCTCCCGGCTCTCGCCCGGTTTGGGGTAGGAAGGCGCCGCGCTGGCGTCGACCTGACAACTGCAGATTCTCCCTTCAGTGTGCAGGAATTCAACGCGCGTCACTCCTTCAGCTCGCATTAAAATATTTCCCGCAGATGGCCACAAATTGGCCGATGTCTCGACTGGCTGTGCCTTTGCGGATTCCTTTTGTATGCTGTGCTGGTTTAGCTGAAAACAATTGCTTTTGGTTTCCTGGCTTAAAAATAAACTGCTCGCTACTCTGAATTTCCCTGCCCGTTGAGCTGACCCTAGGTGCTGCAATGTCCTGTTGAGCCAGCTGTTCATTACTCTTTTCTGCATTTCCTCTAATCGTGTTTCATTAACATTTGGACAAACTTACATTTTCTCCTGGCCTGTTATAGAGAAATGGGGAGGAGTTTCCTTTAAGCACTCGTTAAAGGGAATCAAAGCATATTGATTCCGAGTATACTGCAGTAATGTATCGGCTTTCCTAAAAATGGTTTTTCTCACACCATAAGAAAGATTGTCATCAAATTACCTAAGAGCTGTTATTAGGCTTTTGCTGTCCATTTACGATAGCTGCAATAGTGAAATCTTTGATGGGCAATATGCCATCTCAACTAGAAGAACTAGCTGCAAATAAATAAAAATAGAATTATGTATGCACGCATTAACTTGATTTTACCACCAAATTCTGATGTGAGTCACTTTATTTCATATCCAATGCAAATTACACAAAGACTTGATTTAAAAAAAAAAAAAGAAAGCCCTCACCATAGTAACATGCACAATCCAGCTGCCTTGTAAAACCACTGCTCTCTTCTATGGGTTAACAGCTATCACGGTTTTTAGAAAACAGCTTGAATGTACTGTGCTAAAGAAAAACATATCCTCTGCACTTAGCTTAACAAAATCAAACCAGCTATTGCAGCTGGAGGGTTTTCAGAGATGCTAAACACACACTCCTCTACTGGGGTGTAAGTTATTGACCTGCTTTTCAGAGGATTGTAGCACCAGCAGATTCCCATTGACTTAAATAGTTGCGGGTGCTCAGCAATCTCTGGAAAAAGGAACATATGTTTGTATCATTATTCAAGGCTTTGTGTTTTCCTTTTTTTTCTTTTAAAAACCCCCAGCAATTATCATATTCCAGTATTCTCCAAACCCTTCCCCTACTGAGGGCGGTGCAGGGGTGGGATGTGCTGCAGATCCCAGGAGCAGTTGCTAGCCTGGCTGGGAGGGACAGTGGGATTTGCGATCTGGAGCTCCTGGAGCTCCATGTCGCCCTAACCAGGCTGTTTGCACTACACCTGTCCTCTGCACAAGCATTTCCTCTTCCAGCTCTGCTCTGGTTCATTCACACTGCTCAGATACGGCAGTCAGTATCAACTTCAGATGTAACCAGTAAACTGGCCCAAAAAGGGCTCAGACCTGCCCTGCTCAAAAGGCACTGGAAGTTCGCTAGTGACTCCTGAATTTCAGTGGGAAGGATTTAATGCAGTCCCTGAGCACCTGGTGTTGACTCTTCACTATTGTGGGGGTTCCGCTCAGAGTAGACGAAACTTAACTTCAGGTCTGGAAACCTCACTAGATTCAGCTTTGAGCAAGGTTTAGCTCACAACTTTGCAGCTCAGGGTGATGAGGAAAACAGTTTTAAAGGCAAAATTGCTCCTCCGCAGAGGACAAGAGTGACAGCTGGTGTTGCCCTGTGGTCCCAGGAATGAAACGACTTACCGCAAGGTGGGACAGAAACTCCAAGGCAGAAGCTCTGCAGAAGGGTGAATTTCTCCTTGAATGAGCAATCTAATACCATGACCTTTAAAATAAATCACTCAATTAAAACTCAGGCTAAGGATTATTTGATCATTTGCATTGCTTTTACTTACATGAAAGCCTGGTAATATACAACGTTACATTAATACAAACTGAGATTTATGGGTTTTGCAGAGAACTACCATTTTGAGATAGGCTGCATCCTTTATCGTCCTTTGATATTTACACAGAGCTCAAATGTTCATTTTAATAACTTCCAAGGGATCCAGTCTTAGTCATTTTGCATTATTAAAATGTGCGATTAATTTAAAAACTAAGACATGAAATGTTCCTGCGAGCCCTTTGTTGCTTCACTAGTAGGTTTTACTAGACTACAAAGAGTGTTGTAAAAGTTAAATCAGACTGTAAAATCAGAGAATTGCTGTTCTGCGACTCAAGATAACGTTCCTGATGACAACACGGTGCTGAGGTAAAAGCGGTTTTGATCAACATGCAACGCGGCGCGCTACTTACACCCCTCCTGCCTACTAAAGCCCTCTCCACTTGTGTGTTTTCCTGTTTTCCTGTTTTCCCTAGGCGTTAGATGGCTTCATTATAGCAGTAACCACAGGTGGAAGCATCATCTACGTGTCTGACAGCATCACCCCCCTTCTAGGGCATTTACCGGTGAGTAACTCTGGCGCAGGAGCCACAGGCGCGCGTGGATGGGGGCACCCGGTGATGGAGTACATCACGGCGCTCGCGGGATCACGGGGCCCTGCGTTTTCAGAAGCAGCCGTACAAGGCGGGGGGGATGTTTTCCTGAAAACGCGGTGATTTGTGCTGGCCGTTGCTGCCGATGAGCTCTGCTCTCCGCGGGTGTCACTCATTCGCTGCGGGGTCTTGTTGCTGTGAGGCTCCTCAGCAGAGCCCGTGGGAAGACTCCCACCAGGAAAGGACGGGGTGGCCTGGCTAGTCTCTCCCACCCCTGGTCTCTAACCTAGCAAGAGGAGTTCCGGCGCTCCTGGCAGCCTCGTGAGGAGCCCGCTGAAGACCTCACCCCGCTCCCACCACTACATAGGAGAAAAACCCCATGCGGGGTCTTGTTGCTGTGAGGCTCCTCAGCAGAGCCCGTGGGAAGACTCCCACCAGGAAAGGACGGGGTGGCCTGGCTAGTCTCTCCCACCCCTGGTCTCTAACCTAGCAAGAGGAGTTCCGGCGCTCCTGGCAGCCTCGTGAGGAGCCCGCTGAAGACCTCACCCCGCTCCCACCACTACATAGGAGAAAAACCCCATGGGGGATTGCACCTCACATTAACTGGTGAGGGCTGCTGCGCTTGTCAGGGCGCTTCCTGCAGCCAAACTCCTCCTCCAAGGCAAAGGCACCCGCACCCGGGTGCTGGAGCTGACACTCCGTGCTCCCATTTTGGATAGCCCATTGGACTCCAATAAATACATACCCAGGAGAAAAAAATAGCTGCCAATTCATGATCGTACCTTCCCCATCACCACCACCACCACCACCGTGCACTTAGGAAAATTGCAATTATTTCTCCTGTGCTTGCATTTTCACCAAGTATCTACTGTGCTTTCCACCCAGCCAAATATATTTCACACACACTACCTTGCCGTAATATGAATGAAAAATATCTTCTTCTGAGATTTAAAGGACTTGATGAAAGGCAGCAGCTCCTGGTGAAAGCAAGGATATTGCTATGCAACAGTAGATTGAACTAAATCTATCCATTTCAGTTTTCTTTAATCCTCTACAGTTGAAAAACTCAAGAGTTGGCTGTTTCGTGACACACATATTTATTGCAAAGGCAGAGAGCCTTGTCCTGAAGTCTACTGAGTCTTCAACCACTTGCTGATTTCCATGGAGTCTCTTTGTTTTGTTTTTTTTTTTTTCACACTTTTCGGGGGGGCTTACTGCTGTAATTTCCACATTCTCAGTGGAAACTAGATCTGCTTCAGGAAAATATGACTTTTCAGGAAACTCATAAAAAACATATCAGGCCCTGTTCCTAAAATCTTAAGCCCTGCCTGAACACGTATGAATTGAGGCTCGTAAGTCCTGAGTTGGCCCATCAGAGACTAAATTCGTTTTTCGCTCCCAAAGTCATGCTTTGCTTTATAAGCTTATAACCCATACCAAAACAAAGTGAGGACACTGTAATTTTTCATTTCTATCGAAGCAACCTTGCAAAGAGCCCAAGCCAGGGGCCAGCTTGCCAAGGCCCAAAGGCAGCAGAAGTTCCCACAGACGTTCTCAGCGCTGAATAAGTGTTTGTGGGTAAAGAGTGCCCCTTCCCAGAGACCA
The DNA here is from genome assembly GCA_013389825.1 of Crypturellus undulatus. Classification (NCBI taxonomy): domain Eukaryota; kingdom Metazoa; phylum Chordata; class Aves; order Tinamiformes; family Tinamidae; genus Crypturellus; species Crypturellus undulatus. The sequence continues at coordinate 30,693 of VWPW01002079.1, read as the reverse complement.
CAGCGGAGTAAGCAGTAAAGCTGCGGTACAAAGGTGAGCTGTCTCCCCGAGGTGTGCGAACCGCTACGGCCACGGATGAAGGTCCCACCGAGAGTGCAGTAAGGCGGCAGAGCTGGCATTCCAGTCCCATGCTGTCCTTCCCATCTGGCTTCTGAAGCTTTACAATAGATTGGAGTGCCTGCGGAAAAATCTCCGTGGCTTACTTTCTCCAGGGACTATTTATGAGTTAATATTTCAGCCCCTGTTTGAAGGACAAAATATCGATTCTTTCTCTTTTGTGGCTGCAGGGGCAAAAAAAAGGCTCTGCAAATCTTCTGCTTTGAGCATTGGATGGAAAGCATAACTGGGCAGAATCTGAAGCAGGAGTTTCTGAGAGAACCTATCAAAAAATCTCAAGTCCTCTCTTTCATTAAAATCATAAAAGACCTTGATGCTGGGAACAAATATATCTAATTCTCTTTAAAACAGCCTTGCTTACTTTAAGTTATATGAAACTTTTCAAAACCTCTGTTGTAATTCCAAATAGTCTGGTATTACGAGGTTTAGAGGCAACTTGATGAGCTTGATCCCATGCGGCAAGGCTAAATATTAGTAAAGCTACTCCCGTAAATCTGGGCATAGCTCATAGCGTTGTCCAGTCAAACGTTAGGCTGCACCCCCAAAGCTCTGCAGGTCTCTGGAGAAGGATCCTCCTCTCCCTGCCCCTTCCCGCTGCTCTGTGCTGGGAAACAGCTGAACACGAGACATCAGAGCAGCATTTCCCATCGGCAGGAAAAGGCAGCGAGTCCCCCTGCCTGCCCATTCTTGCGGAGACTCTGTTAACCGGTTGCCCTGCTTTTCTTCTCTGCAGTAAGGAATTATTCATCATCCTTCCTCCTCCTTCTCCTTCCCAAAAGAGCAGGGGAAAGGTGAGGACAGAGCTCTGCATTGGAGTACAGCTGTGTTGTTCAAACTGTGCAGATGTGAGCTGTGCACCAAGCCCCAGAGAGTTTGGTGGGGCAGCACATCCAGGGCTCTCCTTTACGCAGAGGTGTTTCGTGCCCTGNCTTCTCCTTCCCAAAAGAGCAGGGGAAAGGTGAGGACAGAGCTCTGCATTGGAGTACAGCTGTGTTCTTCAAACTGTGCAGACATGAGCTGTGCACCAAGCCCCAGAGAGCTTGGTGCTCCAGAGAGCTTGGTGGGGCAGCACTCCCAGGGCTCTCCTTTACGCGGAGGTGTTCCGTGCCCTGCCACAGCTAGTGGGGATAAATACTCAGAAGTTTCTGTCAGCAGGCAGGATCCACCGGTTTGAAGGTGCGAGTGGACTCGAAGCTTAGCAGCATAAATAACCTTAGCTTAGCAATGTAAACATGCATTAACAGAGTGACCAGGATTTGGCCATCTCTGCCTGTGACCTTTTTGCCAAGGCGCTGGTTGTCTGTCTGCTGTTTGGATCTGGTGCAGAGTTAGCTCTGAATAGCTCGCCTGACATTTCCCACAGCCCCGCGGAGTCTGTGGAGTATTTGCTGCCTGCTCTGTGTTTGAACTGTTGATCTATTCGTGATTGATATATTGATTCGAGAATATTGATTTATTCTTGATCTGTGCAAGATGGAGAAATTCTGCTCTGTGAGCTGCTCTACAGGTGGGATTGACTCCTGCAGGAGGCAAGAGTATAAGTCTTACAGTTGGGTTCACTTTCATAAATCTAACAGCTTTGTTCATACTCATTAAAAAAAAATATTGGTATTCCTCAGCAGAAAAGATGAAAATTTGGATATGGAACATGACAGAGGCAAAAAAATATAAATGCCAGGACCTGTATGTGAAATCAGCTGGCAGAGAGTGCTCATGGGGCAGGTGGGCAGGTTGCTCTGAGCAGGGGTGCAGAAAAGAGAGTCTCTTGGAACTCCTACCATACACGAAGCGGTGGGCCTCAACAAAGTAAATGAGTCACAAAAATAGTTTTCAAATGTTAAATGATCTTAACAAGAAGATTATTCAGGCAATGAGCTCATACAATAAATAAATACACTTTACTAATCTAAAGTAATATTTTGTCACATCAAGAAAAGTATATAAACTGTAGCAATATCATTTTCAAAGTATATTTAATGCATTTTGGTATCTTAAGTATAAATTCCACACAGAACAGCAGGCATGTGTGGAGAGCAGAGCATAATCTTAAGTAAATACATAAATAAATGATGATGATTAATAACTTGCCAGTCTCATACAGGGCGAACACATTTTCCCCATGAAATACAGCCTGGTAGCAGCTGCTCTGACAAGGCACGGAGCTGTGTCAGTATGCCAGCTCAGCCTGAGGTCGTCTCGACTGAGATGAGCATTAAGTTAAAGCCATTAGAGGGTTACTCTACCTTAGGACTCCCTTTCAGGTGTTTTTCTAGCTTTAGGGTTGCCGCCGCGGCCGATGTGGTGCGAGTTGCCCCTTGGCGATGCTGTGACGCCCTCTTCTCCATCGCGGGCACAAATCTCTTGCTGCACAAATCGATGCCCTCCTTCCCTGCCCAGAGCTCGGCACCAGTCGTGCAGATCTGGCCCTGGCTGCAGGAGCCCCTCAGGCCGCTGTCATGGTGCCCACGGTGGAAGCTGCTCGCGGACACGGGAGCAAGGGGGTGGCAGGGAAGGCGCGCGCCGCGTTGCCGTATGCGGTGGGAGTTCCGTGTTTCTCAAGATATCTCTGTCTTTGCAGTGCGATGTCCTGGATCAGAACTTGTTAAATTTCCTTCCGGAACAAGAACATTCAGAAATTTATAAGATGCTGTCTTCTTGTATGCTTATGACAGATTCTGCCTCATCGGATTACCTAAAAAGTGAGTTTTATATTATCTTTCCCAACACTCAAAAAAACATGGGCAGGATAAGAATTTTCTCTCAAAAGAAAACGTTTTTATGTAACATGCTATACGCACCTTATGTCCGTGGCATTTTAAAAAGATCTTGCCACCTGGAATGACCTTCAGAACTGTTTTAAAATTAAACTCATTGCATTTATTTTAGTAGGCTAGGACTGCGTGCAGTTGTGTTAATTATTAAACATTGTCTCTTTTGAGACCGCTAAGGAAAATAGGTTAGCCAATGGAAACCGAGAGTTCGCCTGAGACAAATCACATCTTAATTGATATTTCAGCCTATTAAAGTAAGATGCTGTTTGGAGATACGCTAATGTGGTGTACCTTTGTTCTACATTACAATTGAAAAGTATCTGTAAAATCACCGTAATTCTTTTTCTAATTGAATTTTGTTTTCTTAAAAAGCCTTTCCCTTTCTTCACCCAGAAAACGCATGATAATATAAAATGTGCAGCTGCTTAATCTATTGTATATACAAGCCCTGCAGCTGATATCTACTATGCCAAAGTTAACTTGATAGAATTTTTTGAGGTAATTAGGTACACTTTTCTGACATGAGATACAGAACAGCTATGAACCACGAAAAGCCTAAACAGAAACAAAAAGTTTTAAATCCATTTCTCTGGGTAACTCCTATGAGGAAGATGGTGTAAGAGAATGTAAGTTAGCTAAACCCAGACACATGCTGTGCTGAACATCTATCTTGGATCTCCTGCAAGGCATTTCCTCAGAGAGGTGCGGATCCTGCAATTTATAGTACATTGGTGTGTAGGAATCTGAGTGGTAACAAGCTGCTCTCGTGCTGCCTGTTGCAAGATTGGGGTTGAAAAGCACCATTCGTTGTGTTTAGTTTAAATAGTATATTTATTTGTTCTTCTTCTTCTTTTAACAATCCAGCTGACAATGAACTAGAGTTTTATTGTCATCTTCTGAGAGGAAGTTTGAACCCAAAGGAATTTCCAACATATGAATACATAAAATTTGTAGGAAATTTTCGGTCTTACAGCAATGGTAAGCTTTAATTGTTGTATAAATGTTACTTTAGCTATGCAAAATAAAATAGAAGACTGGTTCCATAGAACAAGACAGGCTGTTAACTGAAAGGACTATTTCTAGCATTATGGGATGAATCTCACTTCACATAGTTCAAGCAACTGATTTGCAAAAGCTCCATAAATACCTATGAAGTCTGAAATTGTGTTTGTTCCTTAACGCATCTCGCTTATAAGTGGTAATCCTGGATTCTGGGTAACTCTGCAAGTAATGAAGTGTTCAGAGAAGGTTTGGTTTGTGCTCACAGATGCTAGGTGCTAAGGCTCTACCTGTTAGCTAACTAATAGCATTGCTGACTTATCTACTGACTATGTAAAATACGAGTTCAGGCCTGCTCCAGAACTGTGAATCTGCTGAATCTGCCTTTTCACCCTTCTCCAGGGCATTCTGGGGAAATGCTGCAGTGCCACATAGCTGAGTGCCTGCATCCAACACACCAGCACGCTGCGGGGACATGTCCCCTTCCATGGCCAGCCAAGTAGCTGAGCTCACGTAGACCCTCCTCAGTCTCAAATTCTGCCATTTTGCATTCTCCTCCAGCTACCGTACCCGATATTCACATAAAAAGAAGAGAGCTATAACCAGTGTAGTCATTAATACTGCACAGTCATCGTAAGGAAACCACCTTTTGAGGGTTGAAGAGCAGATTTTTGCCTAAAGTGCTCCTTAATAAACAGACTGCTGCATGGTTTAGTGTCAGGAATGAAATATTCTTTTATTACTTTCCCTTCTCCTGCCTGTCCAAGTTTGCCTTAGTTACTTGCCTGATTGAACTCCAGAGTGGCATTTCAAAAGTTGCTGGGTTTGTTCCAAATAGGTCATCCTCGGCAAAAATTCCCCATCGTGCTTTCCAAAAACCGCACACCACACTGTGAAAAAATGTCCCTGTCCCCATTTAACTCTCTGGTCTCGATCCGCACGACTAGAATAGAAACCTACGTGCAGCACGGAGATATGTATTTCTTGTTTGGTGCTGATTTGAGGCTTTATTTGTACAGAAATGTGCCTGCCTTTATGCTTTCTAGTTTGAGTGAAGTGAGATGTGGCTGCATGGCACACACACAGCAAGCTGTACTGTTTTCTAGAGCAGAAACTGAATTTCAGGTGCTGACTCATAAGGATACATTTCTTTCAGGGGAATTTTTGATCCATTTCCTTCAGTGACTTCCAACCTTTTTCTATTTTTTTTTAACAACACCTTAAAATTGCCCTCTTGCCCCTTAGGATTTCATAGCCAAGCATTTATTTCCAGCTATTTCTACAAAGAAATATAAAACTTACATTTTCACTCTGTTACTTAGAAGTCTTCTCGAGCTCACTGGTATTAAACTAGATGGGAATATATGGCTTTCAGGAGACACCAGATCATCTTCTAAAGACTCCAGCTTATAGCTTTCAAAAGAAGACATGCACTTTCCACTTTTTTTTTTCCTTTCTACCACTTGTTTTTCTCCGTCTTTCACTTTATTTTCGCTCTCTCAAGCTCTACTCGTCTCTGCCGTAGCCTCACTTACACCCAGTGTGCCCTGTCCCTGGGCGCACTGGGTTGCACAGGTTGTCCCTGTCCCTGATGGGCAAGATGGTCCTGCTTGGCCTTTTCCCCAGGGGGAACAGCCACTTGCCCACCATGGTTTTTGTGTCCCCACACAGGGGATCTTCACCCAGCTCATGCAGCAGGACCCAAGCAACCTCCAATACCAGGAGGAACAACTTCCCAGGAAGGAAAACTGCACAGGGGAGAACTTTTCTGAAGTGTTTAGGATCTGCTGGCCCTAAATTCCACATTTTGGAGGCATTGGTGGAGGGAAAAGACGGAGCTAAAGATAAGAAAAGAACTTGTAGAGCATCCTGTGGAGGGGGAAAGACAGAAATTGCAAATTAAACTTAATTAGTGAGAGATGTTCCTTATGAATGTATTCAGGAATGCTTTTCCCTGCAGCTTTTCGCAGCAGTGGAAGTGTGAGCTTGTTTTTACACATGGGAGGCTGATACAGGATGTTCTGCTCTAAACACAAATCTCCAGCCTTCTTTTAGCTGCCGGATGCCAAATTCTACCTTTGTTTTTAATGATTTGTTTAGCACATGGTGAATCCACTGCGGCAGCACACTCCTACTACACTAGTATGAGACCTTCTGTAGCCGGAGAGGCTGTTTTATCCTTGCTGCATCCCAGCAGAATGCCTAAATACCCCCTTCTCATGCTTGCCGGGCTCCGAGCAGCCTTGCCCTCCTCTCTCCCTCCCTCTTACCTTCCTCCTTAATCGCAGTGCGACTTACAGACGCGAAGTTGGTGCAGGGATGGGTTTGAACAGATTAGTTTGAAGGACCGAGGCTTAGAAAGCCAGTTAGGGGCTTAGCTGCTCTCCCTAATTTTACTGGGAGCCGCAGGGCTAATTCGCCCCTTCGTTAAAAGGCCGTGGTAGCGCAACACGCTTGGAGGGCTTGTTCTCCATCAAAGCCAGGCCTGGATGGCTGCGGCGGGTCCCGTCGTGCAGAACCTGCCTCCAACACGTGCCGGCTGCGAACCGCGTACGAGAGATTCGATTTCCCGTTTGGGAGGGTTATATAATCACTGTTAATTATGCTCCGGCGAGGAACGCGGGACGGCAGCCTGGCACGAGGGCTCAGCGCTCCCCGGAGAGGAGGGCACATGGCCAGTGGGTCACTCCGAAGAGGAAGGCAGAGTTTCCTCTCTGTTTCTAGGGAAAAAAATGCCTATTTGCTGCCCCGATATTGTTTTTTTTTCTTTTTTTGGATTTGCAAATAGGAAGATCTTCCAGCATATTTCTATATTAGTCTCCACTCAGTCAACTAAAGCCTTTCCCAACATCTAGAGTGTAACGAGAGTTAAAATCTGCGTACGCCCATCCATCACTATAGCTGCTGGCCAGCAGCACATATTCAGGAACAGGCATGTCAGAGTTACCAAAGACCAACACAGAGGCCCCCATCCAGTTTTGCCTGAGGACTGAGGGGGAAAGAAAGTGGCAAAGATCCATCCCTCCAAAAAAAAAGAAAAAAACAAGGTAATATTTAGCTCCTAACAAAATATGCCGAATTAAAGCGAGAAGAAATTATTTGACAAAGCAGCTTAATAGCTAGCTCTGATAAGAAAAGATAAGGCAAGCGGGATTTATCCTCCCTCTAAAAATTGTTTGCAGGGTTGTACACAGAAGAGTCCCTCACAGTTCTATAACTCAATATTGACTTTGATATTTCTGAGGTGATATGTTTGCTTAGAAATTTCCCGAAGAAGCAAAGCTAGAGTCCCACCATTCAAAGTGCTCATCAGAATAAAAAGAAATACCAGCATCTTTACAGTGACAGATCTGTCCTTTCATTCAAAATGCCAAGAAATGCCAAGAAATAATTGTTGCATAAAAAGAATTCCTGATTAAGTAATAAAATCAAATATTATAGTAGAATTTCAAATTGTATATCTTATGTTCCCAATTTTATGGGAACTCGAGAAGTATCTGGTTACTGGATGCTAATTATAGCAGATACTCTACTGTTAGCCAATATACGTCTCAGAGATAAGATTAACCATCAAGGAAATTATTACACTAGGGAGAAAAAAAATTCTCTTCACTCCCAGAGCAATTAATTCAATCTGAATTCCCTCTTAAAGGAAATAAACAGATTTATACAGAAATTATATTGATCTTGAGCATATAGATGCATATGCATACATAAGCATATGTATAAACATCTGATAACAAGAATAACCCAAACAGAAGTAAATGTTTTGCTCAAAACCAGCAGTTGCTTATTGCTATTTGCTATTAGCACTATAGTAGAAGCTGCAGCTCACAATTTGCATCTCTTCTGCTGGGGACTCTACAGGCATTTATGCAAAAAGACATAATTTTTATCCTAAAGGATTTACATGGGCTTTAAATCAACATGGAGTAGGGGTAGAAACAGGAGGATGAAAGAGGAGGAAAAACAGCAAAATAAACAAATAGTCACGGTCACTGTTATTCTTCCAAGGCTATTGAGTGTAGCCTTGCTTGCCATTAGCATTTTAGATTTCTTCATTTTAGATTTGTTAATTACTGAGTATTCCATTGATCCAGGTTCTAAATTTATTTATAAGAAACAATCTTTTCCTTATTCTGGTCTGCTTGGCTATTCTTTTTTTTTTCTTTTTTTTATTCAGTTGCTTTTTCTGTTTGTTTAACAGTGGCCAAGATTAGTGCTTTAAACTTTAACATCTACTGCCAAAACAGGAAGGAGCAATTTCATCTTTCAAATGACATAAATGAGAGCTTTGCTGTTACAGAAAAAAAAATACATTTAAACATCCTAAGTCAAATTGTCTCAGCAATTGACTGTTGTACACTTATTAAACAAAGAATACAGCATCTGGGTTTTTTTTTACACATGTTTTCATTCATCTCATGTGGCATGTTTTGTGTCCTCAGAGATAAAAATCTTTGTTTCTTTGGTAATTAAAGTTTTTGGCTCTTTATAGTTTACTATTGTTAACATCTTAGTCTTAATGTTCCTGGTCCTCATTTTTCTTAAAACCCTGTATTTATGCAAATTGTTTTCTTTCTACCTTCTTGTATTATTATATTTGCAGGTAGTTTAACACTTCTTCTGCCAAAGAATTATGTTGTACCTCTAGAAGAAGCAGAAGCAACCACAACAACTATTAAAACTCATGCTGAGGAGCTAACTCAGCTAACTAATATACACAAAACAACTGTTTCACCTTTCTGATCATGTCTTTAGCTCTGCCACGTAACCTCATAATTTTCTATTCAGGATTTTTTTGTCTAGATCATTTCAGTGTGAAATACTCCTCTCTCCACCTGTTTATAGCCAGTTTAACATTTTTGTCAGAGGCCTTCTAAGCACTCATAGACCTTTATTAGACATATAAAAGTCAGTATTTTCATAGCTTTAGACTACATCCTGTATTTTACATTGGACTATTTTTCTATAGTGCTCTCAGAAAATTCATTACTGAACTTTGCTGCTTTAAGACCTTGTGTGCCTTTTCTTTCCAAGGGCTTTTTAGAATTGAAGAATATGATTTTTCAGAAGAGTTGTTTAAAAGGCTATGTTAGGAATTCTCTTTTTTAAAAAATATATGTAATTATCCCTTTTCTGATAACATTTTCAAAGGTCTCAGTAAAAAGTGCTGAAGTTTACTCAAGTGCAAGAGAACAGTAAAATAGGCTTTGCAGAGCTGTCAAAAGCTCAAAATACTAACAAAAACAATTCAAGAAGCAAAATAGTTCAGAAATAAATGTAGTTTTTGTCCCTTTCAGCTACAGCATTTGTTATTTTCAGTTTCAGAGGTGCCTCTCAAGCTGGTACTTACCTGCACTCTGAAGGCTACTATTAGGCTTTTAATGCCTGGGACCTTGTCAAAAGCCTTTGAGTGTGGAGCAGGCAGAGTCGCCGTTCGAAGCCTGGGGGATGTCAACCAGGCTGCCTGTATCTCACCTCCCCAGGCTTCTTCACTCACTGCCTCCGGGTTCATCATTCCTAGTGATGAAATGCCAAATTTGCCAAATAGCTGCATTTTGTGACAATTACTGCCCTGCCGGTACTGCATTTTCCTCTTGGAAATAAAATTCTATTTTGTCAAAGCAACATTAAGGGATGCATTCTGCTCTTTTCTGGGAACACAACTTTTCTTCAGACTCAAGGTTGTTTACATCAACCAGCTTAAGTAAAAAACCCATCCACTCTCCCCAGAGCGTCTCGTTTTTCGTTCTGTATTTCTTCTGGAACTGGTGTCGTTTGCAAGGTCATGCTTTCACTAACTAGGTTGAATTATCATACCTGTGCTTCAGAGCAGTGAATGTGCTTATCTATCTCATTTTTATTTCTTAGAGACCAGCCTGCAAACATTGGCTACTGAACCTGAGTATTACAGAGAGGAACTGCTCCATTGACTTACAATGTCTAAATGTGACCGCTTTATTAAGTAGCAAGCATGGAAGTAACCCTTAACAGTGACTTCACTTGGGTCTGTAGCCTTACCATTAATTTTTTAGCAGGATTGACTATCAAAATCAGCTCCCTAGTATCAGAACAGAGCAGGTAAATCTTTACTCAGAGCTCACCTGTGTCCTGTAGCTTTTAACTCTTTCCCCTATTATTTCCCACGTCTTGAGATAATGGTCCCATCGAAGCCCTCTCATAGGCACCTTCAGCCCAGGAGCAGAATTTGAATGCATATTCTTGGGAAGGTCCCAGAGCAAGTGTGCTTTGCTTGTGAAAGGATGAAAATGTCTTCCATATTTTTTTATCTTAGTATCTCGTAAGCCATGTCCTCAAGACTCAGATGTTCACATCTGCCTTGCTTTCTCAGATGTGGAATCTCTTTCCTCTTTTTTGGCGATATATATATTTTTTGCGCACATAGCAATCTAAAACCCTTCTCTTAGAGTACTTTTACTTTTCTGTCTCCTACACAGCTATCCTTGTTATCAGCTTTACAAGGTTATGTTAAGGCTTTGTGACAGGTTGAACCGGAGTCCAAAAACACATGTGATAACTAAGTTGAGACCTCCATCTGTACATTTTAGTAAAGCCCAGCTCCCACCACAGCTTCATGCTCAGTTTTCCTTCACTCCCATGGCAGCGGGACTGCAATCCCTCAACAGCCCAAATTTGGATGAAGAACTGGCATTATGTCACCGTAACATGGGATGCTGGGCTAAGGCAACGTTATCTCTTGGTGATGCAGCACCAAGTCAGGAGGTACTCAAGGCCCCTCAATGTAACACAAAAGCCATGCAGTCAGGAAAGGCATAACAAACATGTAGAAAATCCGTGGCCATATCTCATTCCCTTTTCTTTCCTTCAGTCTAGGCTTTCAAGAGACAGCAGGTCATCTGCAGACCTACAAAAAATGGCTGTTTGTGGATGCTAGTGCTATACACAGGACCCTCCATTTCTCATTAAAATAAAGCAAGCTTGACCACACTGGGGTCTGTTCTCCTTAAACACAGAATAGGAACACACATTTCTGCAGCTGAGCAGTTTCTGCTAGCTCAATGAAGCCTTCCTGGCTTTGGTCCTCAGTGTTTTGCCGCTGATGACTTGCAGAGGGCTCTTCAGCTCCCTCCCTTGCCAACACATTTTTTCACTGCCTTGTGGTAGTAACGCAGTAGGCATGCTTCAGCATATGTAATTATTGTGAGTGGTGAAAAGGAGCAATTGGATGTGTGGGGTTTCTCTCCAGAAAGCTGGTTTATGCTCTCTAATAAGGGTTGGCCTTATTTTTATCAGGATTAACCTATGAGATTCATGCTTGAAGTTAAGCTCTGATGTCTTTCTGCCTAACATGACTGACTTGGATTTAAATATATGCATATCAGCTTTAAAAGCTTTTAGAGCACTTCACTGAATAAAATTAGTATTAGCACTCTTCAAGTGTGCAAAATATTCAGGGGGAGTAAATCTCATACGAGGTATGACTCGGGGTCTTGTTTTTCCTATGCCTAGTGCCTAACTCCACTTGCAATGGCTTTGATGATGCTGCTCCAAGGGCTTACAGAACATCACCAGGAAAGCAGATCTGCTTCGTCGCTACTGTTCGTTTGGCAACGCCTCAGTTTTTGAAGGTAAGGGCACGTCCTGGATCCAAGTCATTTTAGATGCTCTCAAAGCATTTCCAGACTGGATACATGCAAAATTCTTAATTTTGCTAATTGAATGGATTACAGATATCACATTTCATGCATAAAAAATCCAGTGAAGAGGATTATCGCTGTGAGCAGGATGTGTAGAAACAATATCATTTCTGCCCTGCCTTGTGCAGGAAATGTAAACCCTACTTGCATTAGGAATTGCAATTCCACTTTAAAATTATGTTGTTCATTGCAGCTTTCTGTTCGGTCTGTAGTGGGACAGGGTAGAGGTGGCTACCTACATTTTCCTTTGGGTTCCTTGATGCCTTTTGTTGCTAGCTTTCCTCCTCCCAAATCTCAGTACCAAAATAGCGTTAGTTGCTTCTGGAAATAAAGACAGAACATTTAGCCTTGTGTCTGACACTGCAGTTTCCTCATCAGTGTCCTCAGAGGTTGAGAGATTAAAAAGCCTAATTGAGACAAACCCTGTATGAAATCACTGCTCCCTTGGCGTGACTCTATTACTGCACGGGGACCTTTCAGAGCAATCTTGACTGATTCATAGCCATGACAGTCAAATGGAGATTTTTTTTTTTTTTCTGGATAAGCGAGAACACTTTCCATAAATCTTAAGCACAGTAATCATATTAGTAGTCGAGGCCAGGGTTAAGGTTGCTCTGAGATCCTCGTAAATAAATATGCATATCTTTGTGCAACTAACATCTCAAAACACAGTGCTAGGGAGAAAGCTCTTTCTGAACAGCCTAGAGAAGGCTGTAGCTGTCAGTAAGTCCTAAGCATTAATCTCCTATATTCCCATGGGTGAGTCATTTAACCCATAGTCCTGACTTCCTCCTCTAAAATGAGGTCAGAAATATTTGTCTGACTGTCTAGGTAAGGCAGAATTGTCATTTTGGTGTTACACAGCAATGCTTGCACCTGAACACCTCCTGAACTTGGCCAGCATTGATGCTGCTGTGCACTAGAGGGAAGGAGAGAGGAAAAAAGAGATACGTGACGCCTCCTTTGATCACCTTTGCAAGTATTAATATATATCAAAGAAACACTTGATGGCAGTGTCACCTCAGCACGTTCTGTGTTCCTAAGAGGGCTGAAAATCCTGCTGTCCCAAAGAGCGGGAGCAGGAATAAAGGTAGCAGTGGGGTGACAGGAGGGTGCCGTGGAGCCCATGGCCCGGGGAGGTGGCACCAGGAAGGAGGGAGCAGCCTGCCGATGTGGGGCTGCAGGGAGACCCATCCCTGCAGATGGGACCCTCCAGGGCTCTCCCTTATCAGCTGCAGGCCCGAAAAGCCGTTTAGTCCTTCAGGGCACAGTTCCTCCATGCATTGAGGAAAACCTTGGCACCTTGAGGACTGGTCATGATTCCCTTCCAGACCCTGCAGAAATGTGGGCAAACACAATAAACTGTTCGTTGTAATTAGCAAGCGATGTATGAATTTTCTAGTTTGTCTTCTTATGTACTGTGCATTTATAGCTACCAAAAGGTGTGTGAAGCGGGGAGATGAAGCTACGACTCTCACTGAGTAGGTTTTCTCTGCCATACAGGAGATGTGCGTAGTTGAAGAACCTTTAGAGGAATTCACTTCAAGACACAGTCTGGAGTGGAAATTTTTGTTCCTGGATCACAGGTTGGTGACAAGAAGAGCACTCTGGATAGTGTTTTGTGCTTGTTTACTGCTATTTTCATAAGTGCGATTCTCTGAAATAGTGCTATGCTTCCCGTCTCAGGCACATGAAGAGTAGGGCTACTATTAAAATTCCTGCAAAAACAGAGGTTTACTATTTTAACTTGCATTTATTTTTATTGGACTCTTGAAACAAAATCACTCTGCTTCTCATGCAGAATTTTCAATCAACCTGCTCTTGTTTGTTTTAAAATATCCATGGGCCAAAGCCTGTAACACGACAGAAAGTGCCTGGTCGTTACATGGCGGCGGAAATCCGCTGATGATGTGTGCAGTTCCCACTGCGTTACGGAGGGAAAGTCAGCGCTGGCCTGAGGCAGCCACGCTGGCGAGGGGACAAGGCGACCGCGTAAGCTCTGCAGAGCCCCTGAGAGCAGGTCCTGGTGCGAGCGGCCTTAGACACTCTCTGTTCTGGCAAGGAGAGGGTCCCACCGGCCTTGTCTCGGGAGCCCACGTTGGGCCCCGGCTTCAGGGCATCCCCAGCAGAGCACGTGGGCAGTCACGATCCAGTCCCTCGGTGCGGTTGGCCAGACACGGCACTGAGAGCAGGACTGGGGCTTCTGGATACCCACAGCAACGTGAGCAACTGCTGTTCGTTTCGCGGCCGTGCCAGTTCCCTTGTGCTGTGCCCAAACGCAGAGCGCCGCCGATTATCGGATACTTGCCTTTCGAAGTGCTGGGAACGTCCGGCTACGACTATTACCACATAGATGACCTAGAGCTGCTAGCAAGGTGCCATGAACACTGTAAGTACGCATGGCCCGCGCTTGTTTGTTTCGTGGGGTTTTGCATTGACTTTTTAAAATCTGAAAAGGCTCAAAATGTGTATGTGTGAGAAACCCTTGAAATCACTGGGAAAAAATGGGGATGAATTTGGTCCATAAATCCTTAAATCCTTTAGATACATCGCAGCTTACTGCACTTTCAATTCTTGTCACACTAGGAATTTTCTTTCTGTTCCAAATGATTTTTATCTTAGCACGATGTTACCCTACATACTCACTTCTTTCTTCACTGTCACTGAAATCCATCTGCACAGAACATTCATCTTTTCAAGCATTTTTACCTTTTATTTTTCTGGTTTAGAACTTAAGATGACCACTCTTAGAAATTAACCCCAGCTGCTTAATTAGGTAGTAGGTAATCAGCTCATAAAGCAGGGAAAGGTTAATACTTAGGTTACAGAAGATATTAATGCATTAATGTCCAGAGTTTAAGGTAGTTTTATTTGTACTACTTAAGAATTTACTGTCTAAAGTGCCAGAAAAAGACACCTACTCTTCCTTAGGATGTTTGATTTACCATTAGAGCCACAGGCCCACACACTCAAAAGGCATTTAGGCTCCTACCTCCCTTGGAAGCCCGTAGGGAGCAGGACCTGGGCCACAGATATTTTTGTCACGCTTTTCTCAGTCCGTGCCGTTCTCACATCGCGCTACAAGCTGTGTGTCTTTTCTGCCGGCAGTGATGCAGTTTGGCAAGGGGAAGTCTTGCTGCTACCGGTTTTTGACCAAAGGACAGCAGTGGATCTGGCTGCAGACCCATTACTACATCACGTACCACCAGTGGAACTCCAAGCCGGAGTTCATCGTGTGCACACACATGGTAGTAAGGTACGGAAAGCGGCCGCATGCACAGCGGTGAGGCATGCAGCACCACCGTGCTTGGCACCACAGCGGTCGTAGCAAGCAGCAGGGACCTAAACGGCAGCAAGATAAGGGCATTCGTTCTAATCATGGCAAGCATTGCTCTTATGCACACGAATGCGTCTTTTACGCAACAAAAATTAAGTCTGGATTCTGTGAGGGATAAAAAGGAAAAGTAACTTTACTACCGAAAAATGAGCACACTAAGCCTTATGCCATGCTAAGCTTCCCTTATTAACCACTAGTTTACAGAGAGATTAACTGCTGCATTTTTGCATTTTGTGTAACACCAGGGTATAAACAGATGCCTTGACTGCTCAGTTCCCGGAATTCTTGTGTTGATTTTTAAAAAAGATGCAAGCTTTTTTAAAAGAGATGCAAGCTTTCTAATGAAGTTCTGAAGCAAGATACGAGTTTGACCTCGGCTCTTTAATATATCTCTAAACTCCACAAATAGAGGAACTGAGCAGAAAATTAAATTTAAAACATGGTATCTCAAATGTATCTCCAACATTGTGCAGAAGAATGTGACTTAAGTGATCTTCAGCTATGATAATTTGTGTCTTTGCTTAAAGCATATTTTATGAAATACAGCAGTATAATGTTGAAACATAGAATCATATTTTTGCAATCAGTTATGCAGATGTTCGGGTGGAGAGGAGACAAGAGATGGGCTTGGAAGAAGTGTCCTCAGAGGTTGTGTCCTCCGCACTAAAGGTACAACAAGATAAAGGTGCTCTGTTTTGTATTGTTTTGTTTTGTGAATATATGCAGCAGTCATGACCTGTCCCTATGTTATTGCCATCAAAGACTTCAGTGTTGCCTTTTCAGGTGGATTTCCTCAACTGCAGAATTCTTGAATTGCTTGAATAATTTTCAAGTAAAATGAATAAGTGCATGAAAGAGCAAACCTGGAGAACAGTAACAGTAATGAAATATGTGGAACATGGGTAGGGCAATGTGAGATATCTCCATGTTCCCCCACCAAAGTACTACAGTTTTGAGATTCATTTGGGACATATTTGGGCAGTTCTTTCTTGGTAACATGCAGGTGGTCTGCTAAGGGAAGGGAATGCAAGTTCCTCCTCAAGGCATCGCTGAGTATCCCTCAGAGGCTGCAGCGACTGCCACATCTAACTGAACACAAAAAAAAAAAAGAAAAATATTTCAACAGAACATTTCAAAGCACAAAATGGCTATGGCAATAGCTTGGTACTTCTTTCCACTTCAGTAAAAGTGCATTGGAAAATGCATCAGTATTTGTAAAGGACATTGATATTTGGGCCTAAGTCTTCTTCTGGCCTACTGGGGAATAGTAGCCATTTTAGGCTAGCCAAAGAAGTGGGTCTGCAAGAGTTACCAGATGCATGACAAAATGCTCTTACCCTGACAGATGTTTTAGTTATTTCTTTCGTTTTGTTTTGTTATGTCTTGTTTTAGGAGAGTGGCTCCAGCTTGGATCCTGAACAGCACTTTAATGCACTCGATATTGGTGCCTCAATCCTTAGCACTAGTCGGACACCCTCAGTATCGTCCAGGAGCTCACCAAAATCCTCCCACACACCAAAATCAGACCCTGCATGTGAGTGGCATTCCATTGCTGGCATTAGTCTTAATTTAGCCAAAGTACAGAATGTGTCTGTATGACATCGTTGCTAATTTAGCAGTTTTTATGAGATATCAGTGATACATTTGTCACACGCAGTGAAGAGCCTAATCTGAAATTATAACACACACGAGGGAAGACTCTAGTGCAACCATTCATTCACTGGAAAATAGGTAGCAGCAATAACCACAATACCTCCTGTTTAAGTTTATTAGGAAAATTAAGATTTTTTGTCTTCAAGTTTGAGGGCCATGTGAGGTCCATGCAGACTTAAACAAGCAGTAATAGCCTGTGGGTGATATTCTTTTGGGCAAGACTCAGGATGCTCTGTCCATGACGGGCACCCCTCATGCACTCTTTCTGCTCCCTGGTCTGGAAGGAAAGCTGATGAGCTAACTTCAAATAAAGAGAGCTCCAGATGTTTTAGAACTGATTTTGGGGTCCCTTTGCTCTATTTGTTGGAGCACAAACTCCGAGTCTGTCTCACTGACTTTCGTCTTTGCCCAGATCCTTCTTCTCAGTTTGATTTTACTGCTCCGGTTGCAGTCAACAGGAAGAGCCTTGACTGAAGCTGGGATCTAGCCAGACCACACATCACTTTTAGACTTGCCTCATTCTGACTTAAAAAATGATCGTGATTTTTCAGTCTGTGGGAACTCACTGATACTTTCCTTGCAGCTACACCAACAAAGCTGATTGCAGAGCCCAGCACTCCCTTGCAAAGAACTCCTGGCACGCAGCAGGATTTGCCCGTGCATAGACTCAGTCAGCCTACTGCTCTACAGGTAACTACGTGCAGTCACAGAAATCGGCAGAAGGTTTGAAGCGTGTTCCACATGTGCAGCTTAGCAGAGGTGAAAGAGACTTACGCAAAGGCCAGGGCATTAGGAGAAATCTAAAATAGAAAGGAGCCAAACTTATAAATTAAGTTTTGCTTTGTTTTGTTTTGTTTTTAACCTAGGCTTCTTTGCCTTCTCAGCCTTCATGTGAGCTTCTCCCACAGCAGTTGCTGCCCCAAGCAACTTTGCCAAATCAGCCTGCACCTCTGGCACAGGTTAGTTGGGGACTTGGAAATGGAACAGGTCACTTCTCTGATATTTTCTTCCTTCATCAATCAAATAAATTGGCAGTCTGGTGCTTTTAGGACTTTTCTATAATAGTTAAAACTCCAAACTTCACCAGCTCTCAAACTCTTAAAATATTGTGTGAGTGTCATATGAACTGCAACCTTGTGTGCTTGCACATATGTTTGTATT
Source organism: Crypturellus undulatus (assembly GCA_013389825.1). NCBI lineage: Eukaryota > Metazoa > Chordata > Aves > Tinamiformes > Tinamidae > Crypturellus > Crypturellus undulatus. The sequence goes on along the minus strand of VWPW01002079.1, from coordinate 12,973 downwards.
CAGACACTCACAGCAGAAGCACAGGTGCAGGTATGTTCATGTGCCCACCCACATTTATGTCATAGGGAGACAAAAAGCAGAGAAGCAGTTTTCCACCCCGCCTCTTCAGAATTGAGTCCCCTCATAATCAAGGTACTGAGAAGAGTATAAAAAAAAAAGACAGATAATTAATCCTCCTAAAAAAAGGCTAATATAATGCAGAACTAATAGTAAAGGACACATCTTAAAGATCAGCAAGACCCATTTTGAGAGATTGCCACTAACAACAAGGGTGCTGCTAGTGGCAGAGTGCTCTGCTGCAGTCCCTTAACCCACATCTTGGAAGCAGCTGATGGCCCAAAAAGCCATCCCCATGTTTCACTGGCAGTGGATTTCAAAGAGGTGAACTTGAGTATCATGTTCCCATCATTGCCATCCCACTCTGTGATAATATCCTGACGTCCTATTATTTGGGAAGTGGCCGAGGTCTGGACCCTGGGGGGCTTCTACTACTTGTACCCTGTACTCCCTCACAGGACCCCAGAGTCTTTTCCTGTAGCATATGAAACATATAAAGTCCGGAGGATCCCAGCTGTAAAATACCGATTTCTCATTTATCTTTTATGTTTAATATTCTTTTCACGACTCCACACCAGCCTGCAATGAAGAAACAGGGTATCAATTATCTGCTCTGCGCATTCGCTTTCTTTTGCAGATATTCTTCTCTGCTATTCATTAATGCATTTCAAAACACCAATTAGTTTATTTATACAAACCTGTGCATGTTTGCATGTTATGCTTGATTGTTTTCTACTCCCTTCTCTTCTCCATCAAATCTCATTTCAGGAGCGGTGCTTTTCGGTTGTTTACCAAGAGCCCCGTTTAATGGGCTTATTGGCATTCCTCTCCCATTGCTTCTCAGACAAAACAGAGTATTTTGCAGTGTCACAGACAGCAGTTTGGCCTCTTTGGCCTGGCTAAATCTGGGGCTCAGGGACTGAACAGGGTCTGTCTAAATACCCAGTCCTCTGTGGTCGCCTTCCTGAGCGGGAGCAATGCCCCAAGGAAGCTCAGGCAGGTGCTTCCCCGATGGCAAAGCGTGGATAGAGCACGCGGGAGCTGGCAGCCCAGGCTGCTGTGGCACACGTGTCCTGTAAGATGCTCCTGGGAAAGGCAGCAATTCTCCACAGATTCGGGTGATGTTTTCATAATCCATTAATTTCCTTCTGTACTTGCCTCCTTAAAATAATAAGCATGCCAGTCTACAGCAGTACTATCCATTATTTAGCAAGACAAGGATTCACCCTACAGCACTAAGCAAATGAGCGATGAGATCCAGGTAGAGTAGAGAAACCCGGGCGTATTTTACCCCATTGCCATTCTCTCAGTTTGATAATTTTCTCAGTATTTTAACAAGAGAACAAGACCCCATTGCTTTCAGAACCACAGCGTCTCCTCCTCTACCTCAGATATGCCAGAATCACTACTGCATTATTCCCGCATCATTTTAAGGTGACACTGTTTCAGAAGCTGCTCTCCATTGGCTTTTTGCAGCTCACCCCATCCTGAAGTTGTTAAAACAAAGTTTTCCGAGCGCGTGCATGCAGGACCAAGGCATTTTCCATTTGCAAGAGCTCGTCTGTGGAGCCTGAGCATCCAGCCCAGGGGCAGCAGCAAGGGAAGGACGTTTCGAAGAGCCCCCAGCGCCTCTGCAGCGAGGAGCCAGCTCCTGCCTCTGGCATCATCTGCTTGAACTTTGATTAGTTTTATTCCAAGCAAATGCTGTCTTGGTTTTGTCACCGCCTAAATAAGGTTTTAAATCCCCACTTGCCGATTTGCCCGAATGAGCCCTAAAGCACTGTGCTGGATGCTGCTTGAGTGTGAATGGTTTGCTCTAAACCAAGCACTCCCCGTTAAAATATTTGTCTTGTCATCGTAATAAATTAAAATCCCCTAGAACACAACAGTTGCTGATGACTGAATAAAAATTAGAGCTAATAATTCTAGTTGGGAGCGTGCGGGTATCATCTGGGAGACAGAAGGAGCGAGCAGGTTGTTTGGGGAGCAGCCAAACTAAATGCGACCTGGGGACTGTGGCTTGCAGCAGGACCCCCAGTGCCCAGCAGAAAGGCTGGGAGCGCAACCGGTGGGTCCCGAGGGGCTGCTGGTGCTTTGCTCAGCCCCAGCTCCCATGAAAACTACAGCAACTTGATGCTCTCAAGACCCTCGCGACTCTGTTGTGTTTCTTGAGCATTGGCCAAGAAGATTAAAAGTTGGAGGGCAGGAGGAAATTAAAGCTTTATTCCTTTATAAAGCCATGCTAAAAAATGTGCCTGCCTGCATGGGACAATCTGCCTGCATGATCAAAGAAACCTCAATTCTTTATTTTAAAGAAACCAGACTAAAATTATTGCTATTTGTCTGTTAGCAAACCTTGATCAACACAGTCATGCTCTACAATTACAGCTGTTCCTTAGATTTTTGTCTTGCATGTTTGCCTGTATCTGGAAAGCTGGTACAGCTGCAGCATTCCCTTTTCTGAGGACCAGGGGAATCTGCAGTATACCTAAGTGAGACCAGTACTAATTTTCTCCGACGCTAACCATAGAGTTAAAGCCATGTAGTGTTTTCTGTGGAACAATCTGAATTAAGCTCTTTAATTCATTACACAATTACAGATTTCTCCCCTAATTAGTTGAGCAGTTAATGGTCTTGAGATAAATACTCTCCAATGCAGGTCCATTTCTTCTAGTGTCTCACTATACCCAACACAACGGGAGCTTTTTATCAGATGGGTCATTGCTAGAGTTGGCACCTAATTTTGGTTTCACAGTGGGAAAGGGAAGAAAAAGAAAGGAGAGAGCATCTTCTCCTTCTCCTCAACGGCTCTCCTTCTTGTAGGCCATCTAATTGTTGTCGAGTTGTTCATACAAAAAGCACATGAAGAAGAAAATAAAAATAATAGAAATGTATGTCAGATATGAGAATGTGCTGAAAAGAGTAACATGGAGTAATAATTTAAAACCAAAAGCAATTTTTGCGTGTACAGCTTTGCAAAGCAAATTCAAATCTAAAACTAATGCTGGGACATAGAGATCGTCTCTTATTAAAATACGAAATGAGTGTAAAATTATTTCTTCTAAAATTCCTGTAATTTCTTATTTGAAGAAAAATCAAGTTGATTTCTCAGTGTCTAAAAGGAGTTCACACATCTGGACTGCCCCAGTGATAAATTTACCATGGGTAGGCCAGGTAGTTAAAAGGAAAATTTATCCAAAATTGTTTTTACTTCCCTTCTGATAAAGATCTCTCCAAAGAGTTAAGAGAACTCCTCAGTGACAGAATTCACGTAGAGAGAATTAGATTTCACGCCTTTTTTTATTATCCTTCTATACAGACCCATGTTAAATCAGGAATTAGCTATTGCTAATTTAAACTATTGTTCTCCTCCTGAAATTCCCCTCCTGAAATTAGGGATCCCAGGAACCTCCAGAAGGTCAGGCCAAGACTAGAACTTGGACCGTCGAGTGCCCCTTGCAGTCCCTTGTCTTGTTCTCAAACACCAGCAGTCTCCACTCATCCATTAGCCAGGTTATATACATATGTATTAAAAAAATTCATCCTTTCTCCCCTGAAGGACGGTCACAGGGAGATTTCATCTGTTTCCTGGAGGGCCTGTGACAGATCTTCATGTAGCTGTTTCACAGCAAAGCCAAGACAAATCTGATCTGGCACATGCTGATTGCTCTAAGTGCCCTGAAATTTATTAAGCGGTACAATGTTGTTAGCACCTTAATTCCCCCTTTGACCCCATTTTTGGGTTTCCTGTTCAGAAGAAAAGGGAAAGCCAGGAATGGCGTGAGCAAGAGCAGTCCCATCAAGCAAGAAGGCACCAGCAGCGTGCACCAGTTTTGCCCTCCAAGAGCAGGGCCACTAAAAAAGCCACAGGACCAACGCACCATTTTCAAGTCACTGCAAGATTTTTCTTATTTTTCTTAGAATGGAAACTCATGCAAAACAGCTTCTCTAAAGCCAATTAAAGTATTAATTAGCTTTGGTAAACTTTAAATCATCCCCTAAAACACCAAATGATACGAGGAACTTATTACCATGTTAGTCTCCTCAGTGCTTATTGGATGATTCCCTTCTTGCCATTGCAGCTACTGGATATTTTGCTCTCTTCTGCACCCTCATTAGTGATCTCCATTTTATATAATTATTTAGAATAGCCCTTTTGCCTGCTGAGCTTCACAATTCATTTTATGTCATGTATAAAAATAATGAGGATTCCTTGTAACCTGATTAGTGCTCAGCTGTAGAAACCTAGAAGGTATTTATTGTGGTCAACCATTGCATGATGATATAATCAGGAATAAATCACTGCAGGACTGCTATTTCAGTGTGGGAAAAGCAAAACTTAGTAAACTGCTTTGGAATATATGGTTATGTCATGCTTAGGACTCCAAACTATAGGCTAGTAATAATAATAATGCACTGCTTGATCATCAGTTAATATGTACTTGATAACGTTTTGAAGTAGCAGACTCTCAGAAAGAGTCACTGGATGATTCACTAACTGAACAGGGTCAGTTGTGAGCAGATCTCTGTAACTGAGGCAGCTTAATATATGCACATAAGATTACAAATAGAACAGCTTTACCTCTGCAGATGTTAGTCTAAAAGTATTATAAATGCACACTTTATTCATTTGATTCTGTTTAAAAAGTCAAGGGACCAGTAACCTCTTAGATTTTAACACTGTACTGAGGTCTGTCCATATCATAATGACTGATTTTCCCTCTTTTTTTTTAAGTTCTCAGCACAGTTTAGCATGTTCCAGAGCATCAAGGACCAGCTCGAACAGAGGACCCGGATCCTGCAAGCCAACATTCGGTGGCAACAGGAGGAGCTCCAGAAAATACAGCAGCAGCTCTGCTTGGTCCAGGACTCCAGTGTGCAGGTGAGGTGGTGGTGAGAAGGGGCAGGGGGAAGCGTCTTCTCACATGACATGTAATGGAGTTACTAACTTCAGTGTAGCTGCAGAGTCCATGAAATCTGGACGTGGGAGAACTAGCTCCTCTGAATGAGGATTTTGCCCTCTGGTAGTTTCTTGAGCAACTTTTACACTGAGAAAGACTGAGAGTTTCTGGAAGGTGAAGAGAAATAAATTTTTTCAACCATGTGAGAAGATAGTTGGCTGTTCAAAGTAGCCCTTCAGTACTTCATCCGCTGAGTCTTCAGACTGAGCAACATTAATAGGAAAGGGTTCACGTTCAGATTTGGCTGCTCATGTCTCCTTAGTTCATTAGCTTCAGTGCTTGCTTCAAACACGACAAACCAGTCCTGCCTGTCTCATCTGTCCCGCTCTTCCTTGGCCAGCAGCCCTGTGCTTCTCCTGCCCCCCATCCTTCCCTCTTCCATGCACTCCGTGCTTCCCGACCCAGCCCCAGCTTGGAAACACAAGCACAAGAGATGACTTTCCTCATTGTGTTTTTGACACATCTGTGACCAAAAAAAAAAGAAAGAAGGAAAGAATAAACAGCTCTGCTAGTGTTGTGCACGGCAGAAAGGCCAACACTCCTGTCTGATTTCATCTTTCCCTGGACCAGCTTGAGCCGCAAGGGTCAAGCCGACTGAACCTGCTCTTCCTGTGTCTTTGATAGGCCTCCTTCCCCGAGCTACAATTCGCTAAGTACAATATCTGCTCTGTACTACCCTTTATGCCTGCTGCACCTCGTAAATAATAGCAAATGCAATTTGGTACTCCTCGAGTTTCATTCAATGACAAATGCAAAAATCATTCTGTTTCATGGAAGTTTTCTAAAAGCAGCGTGATTACTGCTCTGTTCCTGTAATTTAATCAGGAATATCAAGTTAAATGACCCTTTCCAAAAATGCGGCATTGGGGACCCACTATGAACGTTGTACTGTCAAGATTTTTTAGAAGGCAAGCTCCATGGCAGAAACGAATGTCCCAAAGAACATTTTCAGCACGATATAAAATCCTGGGACTCACTGAAGTTAGTAGGGATGTTGTTCCAACCTTCCACAGAAATAGAATAGAATCTCACCTATAACCAGCATTTGTGAGATGCAGCTCATATATTAAAACAACTTGGGATTGTAGGCTTAGGCAATTAAGGAATCCATGAAGCCAAATTAGAAACTTTACCACTTAAGTTGCCGCATATGCACTGCTAATAACACAACACAGCAGTGAGGTGTCCCGAAGCCAAAGCTCTCTGTTCCTGGTATCAGATATAGGTAGAACAGGTTTAATATCAGTGTTTTTCTTCCATTGGTTCTACACTGAATTTGATTAACAGGAAAGGAAATTCTCTTTGCAATTAACTGGCCTTACAGAATGGTGTCATATGTCTGAAAGCTATTACTGTTATTGCAAATAACCAAGAGACATGATATTCTCACTTGTCCTCTTTTTAATTGGGAAAAAAAAACATTATTCCTCTCGTGAAGTCTTCAATATTCATATTCACTGATCCTTTCTTAATTTTTTTTTTTTTTGGCATAATTCAGACTGAAGTGGGAGATCAGGGCACCTTCCTATATGCAGGGAGCAGATCTTACTTTTACCCAGCTGCCTTACGTACACACTGTGATGCCTCTAGTAGCCCAGAAGCTGTGGGGCAGGTTCTCTTCTGAGGGAGGCCCAGAGCGGGTGGTTCTGCACCCTCCGGGTTGTGGCTCTAAGCCACAGCATTCCTGTGATCCCCTCTCCCTCATGAACACTGTGCCGGGTTGGACCCAGGGGAACTTTTCTTCCAAACCCTGCAAGTTGCTGGATGTCAGCACCAACCACCCATCATTATGGATGCTGGAGGGGAACCAGAGGGGGGCTCGGAAATGCAGGCGCTGCTGCAGCTGCTGCAGGAGCGCGGCGGGAGTGGGAGAGCCCGTGTTTGTAGTCCAAGGGCCTTTCCGTCTCCTCCGAACAATCAGACAAAGTAATGGGATGTGAGTGGTCACGCTGACTTAGGAGCAGGACCTTCTCCTTCTCCAGCTTTCTCTAGATTAAAAAACAAAAAGAAAGAAATTACTGTGCATTACTGTGCTGTTAAAGGGACAAAGCAAGATGAGGAATTAGGCTTGTCTTATTCAAATGCCATCGGGGCAATCTAAAACAAAGCCTGATATATTTGCACACTGCGCTCCTGTTACGCCAAGCGGCCTGCAGTGAAGCGGTGGATCGGACCCCAAACCACGCGCTTCGCCGGGCAGCCTCTGCACGAGCCCTGCGCCAGGAACAGCAAAACTCGCCAGGGGCTGCCGGGGCTTGAACAAAAGCACTCGAACCCCACTAAAATCCCCATTTTTTTATTCTGGAGGGCAAATGCAAGCACTAGGGACAGGAGCAGCAAGCGCAACCCCAGAAGTCTGCAGGGTGCTGATTTGAGCAGAGCACGGACAGCGCTGTACTTTCCTTCTTCACTTATTTTACACAAGAGACTTGGTATCAGTGTGACGAGCCTCCAGGTTATAAGCCCCCGATTACCCAAAGAGCGGGTAGAGTCAAACTGCCGCTTTTCTCGTGTCTCACCCACACGATCCATCCATTAGCTGCAGAGGGGCAGCGGTGTCGGAGCGCCCCTTCTTGCCTTGCTGGGTATGTTAACAAGCCGGCCAATTAAAGCATGTTTTTAAGGTGCTTCACTGACCTTGCAACACGCAAAAGCAGCCACGAGACGTGCCCTTATCCGCAGTGCAGTTACGGGGATGCTAATTTATCTCCTTGATTTGCTCAGACCGGGAAAGGTTTGTTTCTTGCGGGGCTTCTGTTCTTGTCTAAAGCTACGGCACTTCAGCGCTGCAGATGAATACCGGGAGGACTGAGATACCACGGGAGACATTTTAGGGAGAAACACCCGTATGTGTTGTACAAATGAAGTGTGCTCCTGCTTTCTACGCCTAACCAGCAGGCAGGAGTCCCCCTCTTCTGATTCTCCCCGAGGCTGACCCCAGTTTTGATGCGGCCCCTGGAGCTTGCCCGTTCTGCGTGGGCACCATCAAAACGGCACCACTGCCATTTGCAGGTCCTGGGCTTGCTCGTCCCAGGGCATCTATGTTCCGCGGCGATAACAGTGCCCTGGCTGCTCTTAGGCAACAGAGAGCACCTCTCGGTTCACACCTCTCGGGCTTTGAGCGTGTTAAAGAGAGAGAGGTTTCCTGCGTTGCGGATGTACAGTTTGTGAGCTGCCAGCCGCTGGCTGCGCGCGCTCCTGTCCCGTGGTGCACGCTCGTAATTGCGAAGCCGCCTTCTCCGGCGCCTTTGAAGGATAAGCTGCTTTGCCTTCATCTCAGAGCAGGGCATGCACACAGCCCCTTCCCCGCAGAGTAAGTAATTTGCTATAAATTCACAGCCTGCCTAACATTTGCATTGATAGGTGTTGAATTTGCATTAGAGGAACTCAGTGCTTGTCAGTGCTGTGCACCACGTACGAGGAGGACGCTTAAGACGCTGCTTTTGAAGGACTTAGTTTGTCGTGATCTTGCCAGTAACAGTGGGTGCTCATCCCATATCTCATTTTTGAAAGACATCGCTTGTGCCGAATTTTATAGCAAGCAAATGGTCACCAGTTCTATCGCTGGAGCTAACCAAATAAGCTCATTTACTAAGCATGTCCGAAGCTCATCTTCTAAATAGAGAAAATAAACAAGAAAATGAATTTTCATAATTTCCGTCTTTGATTTATTCATAATAAGAACTATTTACTTGGCAGAAGTTGCGAGACCATCTGTCTTTCTGATATGTAATGGCTCCAAACTCAGTGAGCAATGTTTTTAAGGGAAAACACTCGGAGATGGTTTCAGACCTGCTGTGAACAGCCACAACTCCGTTACTTGACCCATTTATTTATATCAGGCATCTCTGAGATGCTGCTAACCAGCAGCACCTGAGACAAGCCGTTGCTTTGGGACCGTTAACATTTTCATTAAATGCCCCCCTCTCTCCACTGATTAACATAAGCTTTGTCTGTACCTTTCCCTCTGAGTAAAACCTGGCACACAGACATGCATTGGAAAATTCACATATTTTAAGTATAAACTGTGTTTTAAAAGCTAGATAAATAGGTACAGATAGGATGTACCAACCCATACGTGGGCAACTGTCGAGTTGACACATCTGTGACCAGATGTGTTTTTGTTTGGTTGGTTTTTTGTTTGTTTGTTTTTTGGTTTTTTTTTTTTTCCAAAAGAAATTGCAGGGGACATGGTCGTTTGGGGAATTGCTAATACAGCAATAAGCTGCAGAAAGGTGTACTCATTACTGGGCACACCTCGGATGTACTGCTGGGTATGAGGCTGATGGATGCGTGATGAAGAGAGTAACTGTGACTCTGATTTCATTTAAACCCTAAGTGGTTCCACTTCAGCTAATGGATGAGCGGAGGGTGTTTGCATGTGGGCAGCAGTGGCGGCGAATCAGGAGCAAAACCAGGAATGTCTTCAGCTGCCGGTGAAGTGTAGCTCCCTTCAGGCCTCGGTGCAAGAGGATACATACCTGACTAGGTTTGGTGCATGGCAAGGAGAGCTAGTAGCATAAATAATTTACAAAAAGATGCCTTTGGATGGCTATAAATGAATAGCCCGTAGAAAAAGAAAAAAATAATAATTCAAAGCCCTATAGCTTATACAAAGAAGAAATTCATAAAGAAGAAGGTCTCATTTTGCAGGGCAAAACAGTGTGTAGCAGAGGGGTTGTTAGCTCTTCTGCATATGCCAAACACAGGGAAGACCAGTGGGTGACAGATATTGGGCTGGAAATGCCCCAGATGGCAGGACCGCCTGCTTACGGACCTCAGTGCTGAGGACAGAGCCCTTTGTAGGATTCAACAGCCCAGCTGCATATATGGCGCTGGATTTTCAGTCACGTTCAGGAGCGGCCCTGGCTGCCAGGCAGGCTGAGAAGCTGAATGGGAGACATGAGGGGCTGAGAAGCTGGGCAAAGACTCTGCTCCCTCGGGAGACGATGCCCCAGGGCGCCGTGACCGTGCGGTGCCTCTGCACGGACAGCGCCTGCCAGGCAGGGAGGGCTTCCATCCCGGGGGCGCCTTTCACGACTAGTCCATACACTCCTGGGGGGGAAAAGAACAAAAATAGGAACAGCAGAACTGCTAATGTAGGAATGGTTTATGATTTCCAATTAAGAGTAAAATTACAGCTAGTGCAGAACTGTGATAACTTTACTTTAGAGCACATCTTTGGATTTATCTCTGTCACCATCACTATCTCTACCTAGATAGCCGAGAGCCGTGAGTAAAACCCTCCCCTTTCTTTTCCAGATGTTTTTACAGCAGCCAACGGTGTCCCTGAGCTTTGGCAATGTTCAGCAGTCGGAGCCGCAGCAGCTACAGCAGAGGCCAGGGGTCATCTCTCAGCAGCAGCTTGTTCCCGGCCCTCCGCTCCAAGGGCAGGTTGCGTCCTCACAAACAGCAAGCCAGCAAGCACTGAGAGAAGGCAGTGTGATAGCGAGCCAGGTAATCATTTCCTTTGAGCACAGAAGCGTTTGTATGGAAGGAAGACACTGAGCTGTTATTAAACAGCAAGTAAAACCATGACAGCGCCATAAGTGAGGGTGTCTTTGCCTTGCTCCCCTGTTGCCTATACAAAGGGCCTGTCTAGAGCATTCACTTTACCTTAAACCTCTTTCATAAGACCCCAGCAGGAGTGTTACTGCACCGGCTGTTCCCCTCTTAGAGCAGGGGGAGCACGCAGAGGTGTGTTGGACCTGTTTTCTGCACTTGGTCATGCAAGAAACCTGACTGGCCGCACTGTGCAGCCACCGGGGTGTCAGCAGCGCCACCTCGCAGGACGAGCCCTAACGCGGCTCCTGGGCGCAGATCGCTCTGAGGCCACGTTAGCTCCTGACCAGAGGCTGCCAGCTCGGCCAAACTGCTGCCGTTTGGTGGCGCGTGGCTGCGCTGCTCGGAAGCTGGCCTCAGCCTCCCAAGTTGTAGCAGCCTCCGGTGCAAAGGAACACCTTGCACCTCCGGTTACCAACAAGCGAGACCCGTGAACGCTCACAATAGTCTGGCACAGGCTTCGGGGCTGTTTTGTGGGTTTTTTGTCCCCCTTATTGCAGATTTCCAGTGATATTTCTTCCACACAGCCCCTCTTCCTCCCTTCCCAGAACTTAGCTCCCATCCCTGTTACCAGAGCACGCAGCGCACACAGCCGCGCGGACCCGCTCCGGGGCCGCCTAGAACCTCCTGCATTACGCGTGTGATGATCGTGGCTCTACTGAAATGACAACACGCGGATCCCTACTATAAATGGAAAAGAAAAAAAGCGGGGAAGCGGGTAGGAAGGGGCCGCACGGGGCCCGCGCTAACGCCTCGTCTCCCGCTCCCGCAGGGCGCCAAGGCGGGCGGCAGCCGCGCGGCCCGCCCCGCGCC
>VWPW01002074.1:0-130751 GCA_013389825.1 Crypturellus undulatus | reverse complement strand
TTTTTGAAGCCCGCAAAAGGGGGAAAAAATGCATGTTTCCTCAGTGTCCTTGAAAACTTGCAAGATGTTTGTGGAGATTGTTCAAGTCTTCACTAAAAGATTTCTGTTTGGCTGTATTCAGTGAACCCGAGTGTTTTTGCACAGTGATGCTTCAGGAATGGATGCTGGAAATCGGAGATGGAAGGAGAGATGTGGTAGTTTCCAGCCAGCCCCAGCAGCTGTTCTGCTTGCCCCTTTGGCTGCACATCCCATGGGATATGCCACCATAAGGAGTTTGCAGAGCCACATCTCCTTTTCTGTCCCTTTCCTTCATTCCTGCTGTGCTCTGGCAGTATTTGGGACAGGCCACGAGACCTGTCCATCTAGGGCCAGTTCCTCTCCTGCCCTGCGCTACTAGCCTGCCTGTTTTTGCCAGCCTTTTTGCTAGGGCAGCCCATCCCTTTGCTGTGCCTTCTCCCCAGTTTTTCCTGATGCAATTCCTTCATGTACCCTGCACCAGCATGAGGTTGGGGCCTGGAGGCAGTCAGAGCAGCATGGGGTGACCCACATTATTGCATTTGCTGGCGGGGCAGTGCTGGGATGCTCCACTGGGATTAGTCCTGCAATATTCCTGCTGGTGGTAGCGACAGGGGTGATCGCTGGGCCGCTGCTAATAACGGTGCTGCTTTGCCTCACCGTTATTAAGTGAGGGGCGTCTCAGCATGTGTGGGTCCAGGTTGCTGGGTGAGCAGTGAGGTGACATTTGACGGAATTAGAGCCGCTTGGTGGGAATGCTCCGGGAGGCAGTGGCGTTGGCGACACGGATGCCGGGGAGTCCTGCCCAAAACCCTGTCTGCTGGCTCTGCCCCCTCCACGTGACTCCTTCTTGCCCTCTGCCTAAGGGCGTAGTGCCCAACCCCGTGGCATCTGGTTCCTGTCCTCATCCCTCCCTGTCTCCTAAGAGGTTGACTGGGAGGGCGCTCAGTCTGTACTCGTGCTCCCGTCTGGGGCACAGTTGGTTTTGCTGCCTCTCCTGACGTTCCCTCGGAGAAGGGATGCATCTAGGGGTGGTGAGCACCTCGCCTCCTCCCTGCCCCATCTCCTGGAGACCCTCAGCCCCAGGGCTAGCTAAGTCTCCTGTGCAGCTGAGCCCAGAGCTCCACGGGGCTGCGCTGGAGAGGAGTGAGGTCCCTGGCGGGCAGGAGGGGACCTGTCTAATCTGGCTGTGCTCTGTCCTGGCTGTAATTTCTCAGGGGAAAGGGTTTTTTTCTTTCCTCTACTCCCCTGTCCAGACACTGTGAATCCCACTAAAACTTTTGACCGGAGGAGGGATTACGTGATCAAGTTTCAGCCCCTCTCTGTAAGTAGTGTAAACTCTCTGCCTGGGGCTCAAGTGACATTTTGTGGGAGATAGGAGGGTATTAAGTGTTGGTTCTTGCAGATAAAAATAGCCGATGGCCTGACGACATTCTCTGTCTTCTTGTTCATCTGGCTGCTGCTCTGACCTGGCTCTGTCGCCTCCGCGTTGGCGCTCCCAACTCAATCTTTTCTTGGTGTTGGGCAAGGGGGGCTCCAGGAGCCCGGTGAAGCTTCGTGCCCATGGAGCACTCCCAGCTGCCTGTCCCCAAGCTGCTCCTTTCCTCCAACCTCTTCAGAGGCACTTGGAGTAGATGTGCTGGCCCAGTGTGCGCTGGTGCATGCAGGGTGGCCTGTGGCCTCTCCTGGGTTGGTGGCCACAGGGGATCAATGAGGATGTACTTTGAGAGCATCACCTCTCTGCCCTGAAAGCATAGTCCACAGTCAAAGCAGGTGCCGGGAGCTGCCCATTGCTGCAAACCTTGCCACTAATGTGGGAGCTCTCCTAGTTCCTGGAGTCCCCATGAGCGCACACGTGTCCATGCGTCTGTTTTTCCTGTTGCTGTGTTTCAGAGCTGATGTTTTCATCCTGAGCTTGCAGCCAGGGCTGGCTCGGGGCCCCTCGGCAGCAGCGGCAGAACTGACTCTTGCTGCTCCAGCAATGAGGGGCTGGGGCCTGTCGAAAGGAAAAGGATGGAGAGGAGGAGGAGGGAGCGGCAGAGCCTGGCTTGCTCTGAGCCAGGGCAGCAGCCAGTCTAGCTTTCCCAGGCTCTTCATCACAGCATCAACCTGCTCCACCACCATCTACAACCCCCTGAAACCCTTAACCATGTTGGCAGGCAGGAAGGTGGTTAGAGGCAGGGTGAACACAGGCCATTTTTCCTAGTACTGAGATGAATTTTCTTGCGTCCTTGTTGGGTCTTCCTGATGCAACCCCCTCCCTTGCTCTGTGCCCAGGGACTGTATCTTTTTGTTTTGGTCTTTTGCAGACCACTCCATTCCAGGTGGCTGTTCCTCATCTTTGTAAATTGTTCTGATACCCCCTAGAGCCCTGGTCTCTCTAAGGAGCTGTTGATGGACCTCTTTGCTTCATAGTCAGAGTATCTTTTAATTGTAGACTTATTTTTAATATCTTTCAAAAAAGAAAAGTGATGCTTTTGGAAACAGCATCTTTACATACTTCCTTTCATCAGCATTTCGTTGAAGGGCCTCTTCTGTCAGGTGGAAGGATTTAGGTTCTTGTCTCTCCAGAGCAGAGGGATGCTCTTGCTCTTGGTTGCCTACCATAGTGGGCGATTATAGAGCCCCTGCCAGGAATTCTTCCAGTGGGATCAGGAACGCGCTGCTCGGGTATTACATTTGTCCCGCAGTGTGTAACCTCCAAGTAGAGCCTGTCGCGTTTCGTAACGGATCGTATGATGCAGCTGAGGTCAGCCACGCGCCCTTGTGCTTCAAGGTCAGCCGTCAATGTTTGGGTTTGCATCTACGTGGGCTCCGCTAACTCCTGGCGTAGAGCCTTGGAGTACAGACCTGAAGACCAAGGCGTCTTGGTCTTCAGCCACCCTTTGCTCTTGCAGCCACCCAAGTGCTCCTCAGGTATTAATGTTGTGCTGTTCCCACCTCTGGAAACCACTGCCCCTGCTCCAGGCCAAGTGTGGGCACTTTGTCACGGTAAAGACAGGAGAACAAGCGTATAAGCGATAGCCCTTGTCTCTGTGTCTTCAGTACCTCCCCAGCAGGCTGGTGCTTGCGTGGATGACTGGCACGGTGACATGCTCTGTTCCTCGGCTCACAAGCCTCTCAAAGGACAGCAGAGCCATCCCTGTGGGAAGAGCTGGGAGAGCTTCCCTGTGCTCTTTATCAATAAATAAATAAATGTTTTAGGCCAAAGACTGTACAAAACAATTACAAGTGACCTCTTGGATGTCTTGTTAAATGAGAATTAGCGGATGTTTAAAATATTAATGGACAACTGGCTCTCTCCAAGTCTCTTGTTACAGGAACGTTTCATTTATAATTTGGCCCCAGGTTGTGATGTGCAGAGTGGTACTTGGTCTGCAGCTTGTGCAAGGGGGTTAACGCAGTGCTCTCTCTTGCCAGAAAATAATAGAAGCCAGGGACTGTCTAGGGATCGCGCGTGAAGGATTAGGAAGAGGATATGCACTGGTCTGTCTGCAGCTGGCTGGAGTCTAGCTCGGCGTGGTGAGCCTGGAAATCATTGCCGTCCGAGGGCTGCGAGGGGCCTGCTGCAAAGGGAGCTGCATCCTAAGACCGAGGGAGCTCTGCAGCCAGGCGATGCTCTTAGTGGGAGGCAGCGAGGGGATCGTCTGGGCCGCTGAGGTGTTTATCACGTGCAGGAAGGAGGGAGCGCCGGGCGCTGATGCTTCCGCTCCTGCTTTCCAGGCGCCGTAATGGCCTGGTGGGAACAGAGGGTGCTGGGCTTCCCAAAACAGGGTTTGTTGCAGGCCTCCTTGCCAGATCTGCCCCTTCTGCAGGGCGCCTGCCTATACCCGCCCCATAACTTTTGTTTTTTTGAAGCTATATGTCTTTGAGTTGGGGGCTTCTAAGCAACCTTCCTATAAGTTTCAATAGGAAGTGTTTGGAGGTAGCCAGTTCTAGGGAAATCTTGAAGATACTCATATTCATGGTGTCCACCATCCTGATGCTAGCAGTACTGTCTCCAAAACGTTCCCCTCTGCCTGCCTCCAGGAGCAGAATGCGCGCTCTTGCTAACCCAGCATCAGTGACTGAGACATAGGACATGTCTTGCAGCCACCATTTTAATGAAAGATGATTGCAGAGACATGGAGTGTGCTGTCTCCCCTCTAAATGCAGGACAGCCTTTAGAGCGGTGTTTAGAGCGTTTTGATAGAAAAATGAAGAAGAGAAGAGCCCATGAAGACCCTGTGGCCATAACTCATCCTGCTCTTGCCCTGCCTCCTCTGACACATTACGTTCTGGAGGCCTGTGATGGGACTTCACCCAAGAGAAGATTGTTGCTTCTGTGGCCACTATTAATTGCTTCCTGAATTTAAAAAGCATAAATAAACAACATTGCCCAGGAATGAGCTAGCTGGTGCATAAATGTCCTGCCGTTAATGCATTGCTGACCCTGACGATGATGCAAGGACCAGAAGAGCTTTCAAAGAATTTACCAGAAACCATTTCTGTTGAGGTTGTGTGTTGTAAATCCTTAAGTAATGGCATGGAGGGAATTAGGTTAGATAATAGTTTGCAGAAACTGGGCATGATTCCCTGTTGAGGTTTTTGATATCATTAGAAACACTGTGCGGTGAGGCACGGCTTTTGTGTGTCCTTCTCCCAGCAACTCACAAGTGATTTTACAACCTGGAAAACGAGATTACCGAGGGTTTGCTTTGCACACAGCAATAACAAGCGACATCCCGGAGCAAAATGGGGCGTTGCTGCATCTGAAGGAGCACCATAAAACAGCGCCATCGTGGTCTACTGATGTCTGGGCACCCTCAGACCAAAGCAGCGGCCTTAGCTTGTGGGGGCAGCAGGGAGACACCGGGCCGGTCCCCTCCAGCAGGTTTTGAGGGGGGTCCTGGCACCTTGATGCCAACTCTTCCTGCCTGTGGATGGGTTGCATCTTTCACAGAGGTTTAAGGATGTCACCTGCCGCAGAGAGCCAGGGCACTTGGAAGCAGTGCTAAACTGCTCTCGTTTGGAAAACCAAGGAGCATTTCCCAAAGCTGATATCCTGAAACGAGACGATAGGAATTGCCCCGCTAAGAGCCTTACAGCCTGCCAGGGGCTGAAAAGATCAGATCTATCGGCTGATATTTGGATGCCCGTGGAGGCATTGTGTCTGGCTGGTACCTCTGTCGAGTGAGGAGGGCTTCCGCGCACATGGCGTCTCGGGGCCGCCTGGCACCCACGGAGATCACAGGGTAGCAGTGCTACAGAGCAGCAAAGGCACAAACATGCGGCAGTGCTGGCTTCGGCACTTCCGCAACTATGGATCCCGACAGCTCCCCAACAGGAGGAGGGAGTGCAAAGAGGCTCTGTCCTTCCCAGAAAAGGAAACACAAGGATCCACCCCGGAGCCTTTTATTCTCTCCCACCCCAGCCAAGCCAGTCCTCAAACCATCTGGGAGCGGAAACGGGGAAGAAAAGGGCCGTGCAAGGGCCACGCTCCATTCATGCCACTCCGCAGAACTGCTCATTCCTTTGGAGCCCGGGCAAAGCTGCACGCGGGCTGGGGCTGCGTGAGCCCTTGCTATTGATTCCTCTGAAAGGGGAGGGAAAAAAAACACCCGCGGAGGGAGGCCTCGGTGAGTCAATTTGGAGCCACACAATCCTCAGAGCAGACGCTCGCATCCAATTTTCTGTCTCTCTTTGTTTAGAGGACCTCAGCACACGCTACAGAGTGCGCAGGCAAGCACCCCACGTCCAGATTGCATGTTCTTGCCCAACTCGGAGCTGCCTTTTTCCTTTTTTTTTTTTTTTTAAAAAAGTTTCATATGAGGTCTCGTTCTCGCCTTTTAACCAGTAAGAAACTCTCCCCTTCAGCAAGGCTGACCTCAGGGATGGGATGTTGGGAGGTTTTGCTCAGCTTTTCAGGTACTTTGCATCAGCGGGTAGGTAGAGTTGGGGCGGTTGCTTTGCATCCTGTGTTGGAAACGAGTTCCTGGCTTTCTCCCAGTTGCAACAGCCTATGGAGGTGCCTTTCTGTGCGGGTGAAGCCAGTGTGCGCCAGCGTAGGCTTCACTGGTAATACATAGTTGCTGTAAATGGAGACTGAGCAGCGGGCGCCGGGGTCCAACAAGCCCTGTGTCTCAGCAGTGAGAGAGCCCGTTCCCTTCGCGGGGACCAGGGCCAGGGGAGGACTCGGCGGAAGGGGAGCCCCCCCACAGGGCCGCCCCCCTTCCTCAGCAGCTCCGCAGTGGCTTCGCGCCCTGGCCTTGCCTTGCCTTGGGGACCGCATCCCGGCTCGCCTTGCCGTGCTGAACCGTGCTGAAGCAGCAACCGCAGGCCAGTGCCAGGAACGGGGAAGGAAGGGCCGGGCCGTGCGCCTCGCATCACTCACGCTGTCAGGCTCTCCGGCCGCTAATCGCTTCCACATGGCGTGCGCGGCCTCTGGGAACACGAGGAATGCCTCCGGCCCAGGGTCTCGCTGCTGGCAGCGTGATTCCTGGGGTGCTCTTTTCCCACATTGGGTCGGGACATCCCTTGCTATCCCTGGGAATTTGCAGGGATGGGATGTTGCAGGATCACAGCTAAGACGGGAAATCTTTGGTGGCCACGGGCAGAGTCCCCAAACTAGGTGACGCTTTGGCGTGAGGGATTTTGCAGCCTACCTTGCCCTCCATAGTGGGTCCCCATACCCACTTTGCTCCAGCATCTCCATTCCCTTGGCTTGTCCTGTCCTCAGGCCATGAATGGAACCTGCTGAGAAATGAGGCCAAGCAGCGCCGAGGATGAGCACATTTCTGGGCTGGGAACACCCCAAACACCGTGATTTATTTTAGGGAGGCCACAAAGCGGTGTCGAAGGCTGCTGGCTTTGGGAGGGACTAGGGGGAAGCAGGAGGTCTCCCGGCGCTGGTGCCACCAGGCGCTGACATTGCGCTGGGCGCTCAGAGCAGGCGGGCGGCGGGTCGAGCCGATGGTGACGCCTCCGATGCCTCACTCCGGCCTCCCATCAGGCCAGGGTGGCTGCGTGCAGTGAGACGGCAGGCAGGGCAGGGCGGGGGAGGATGACAGCCCAGCCGCGGGCCCTGGCCATTTCTGGACGAGTAGGTCATCTGGGTGTGGGACGGGAGCCGCTGGCCAAGGCAGCTCGAGAGACCGAGGTTTGGGTGTATGTGCGATTTGGGGGAAAGTGAGAAGGGATTTCTGACGAGAGAGGAATGTGAGTTTCCTCCTTCACATATGTCTCCGGTTCTTCCAGTTTGCAACAAAGTCGTCAAATTGCCCAAGACCTGGCAGCAGGGAGAGCCCAAGAAGCAAATCACTGCAAAGCAGCTTCCCTCCTCCCTTTCTGCCTCCAAATACTCGTGCATCAGGAACCACTTTAATCCCCGTTTGGGTGATAACTCCTGCCCTTCCTGATTCTGGGCTGTTTTAAGGCCAAGAGCCTCAGGAGTTGTAACACGTTGCAGCACCAGCCCTACTCAATGTTGCTTGTGTAAAATATGAGGCTTTATCTTGGCTTACTCATCTCCGTGTATCAGGATGTTCCTTGGCCAGAGTGGTGGTGACTCAGTCACATTTGTTCTAGCTGAAGCACTAGGTGAGGCCCCCCGAAAATGCCCAACTGGAAAGCACCATGGCAGGTGCTGGCTCTCGGTGACCTACGATGCTCCAGATGGGTCAGGAGCAAGGCCTTTCCCTTGGAGTCCTGCATGGTGCTTTTTACATTGGTGCTTTTTATGAGTGGGGACTGGCTGAAGTCCTCTCTATCCTGGTGATTGCAAGAAGTGTGGGATGAACCCACTCACCAGTCACATTGCTGGGAAGAGCTGGGTACTTCACTTGTGTGCCCCATGTACAGGCTCATCCTGTGCCGGGCTGCTGCTCCGCATCTCTGCTCCTGGCTTTTGCTTCCCGGGGAAGGATCTACTCCAGGTGTTTTTCCCCCCAGCACAGAAGCTGCATTTTTCCAAGGTGAACATCCTTCGTTATTTTTTGATCTCCCTGGGATCCCCTTGAGAGAATTCTGCACTGTTCCCATCCTTGGCCATTCGTTAGCTCCCACTAACGTTATTAACATGCTAATTAGCCCTGAACTGCAATCACCAATGAAAATGTTGGATTGGGCTGATCCTAAGCCTATTTCCTTCAGGAAGCTCCCCTTCTCTAACCTCCACTGATTCCTCCACGATCTTTCTTCCCTACTTTCTGGCAATTTCAACTGTTCTCTTCCCCAGGGGATGCTCATCCCTCCGCCAGGGGTCATTTGCCTTTCAGGAAGCAACGGGGGAGATGCAGGTGGCCCCTCAAGGCCAGGTCAGTGATGGGTGGCTGTTGGCGCAGCTGTGCACCAGCAGTTTTCCAACTGATGCCAAGCGTTGTGTAAAGGTCTTCTAGGGTGGCAGGACCACACAGAGGCAGCCAGGGATGCCACAGGGAGGCTGGCATGGGCTGAGCGCAGCAACAGGCCGGTGGTGAGCGGCTCGTTCCATCCGCGCGGCACCGCGTTGCCCACGCCGAGTTCATTCGTGACCACGAGCCCCCGCGACCACCTCCTGGAGGCGCTGCGAGGAAGCGGAGGCCGTGGCTGCCGCACTGCTCTTGCGTGACTCGGAGCCACATGCCGCGGATAGTTCCTCACGGACGTGGACGAGAGAGATGAAATGCGCCTCTTGACCGATTGCAAATAAATCAGGGTCAGGAGCCTGCAGGCTTGCCAAGAAACCCAAAGGGATAAAATATAGTCTCTCTACAGACTATTAGCAAGCAGCACGTGGGCTGAAATCTGCTAGATAAATTTATGCACTGCGAATTGCTCACCCAGCTGTAGTGGAGGGGCGGCCGGGCCCATGGAGAGCTAATAACCATATGTGTTGGACATGCCTTTGGTGGTGACCTTTAGAGGGTTCAGGAGGCTCCACTGTCGGGACCGCGAGGCCGAGGGTGGCACGTTGAGGTCTTCTTAAGGCTGTGGTGGGGAGGGAATCAGCACAGGCTTCTCGACACGAGGGAGGGGGATGCGGGCTATTGCTGCCAGCGTCTTCCCTTCCTACGCGTCCAGCGGGCCCACCTGCAAAATTAATTAATAACCTTGAGATTGTTTTTTCCAGACGTAGCATATCAAGCAAATAGGTAATAAATGCTGGGCTCGTTTTGTTTGCTCCCTAATTTTGGCTGATGCAAGATTTCCCTTGCGGATGGTGTCCGTGGCTGCTGCCTCCTCTCCCTTGCCCCAAATTCCTGTCGCCTCATGCAGGAACGCAGACCCCACATGGGGATGACATGGCCTGGTGGGGTAAGTGGCTCCAGGGAGGCCGGCTGAACAAGCCTTTGGGCTCAGTTCAACTGTTTTAAGCTAGAGAGATGGGCCCAGGCCCAAAGCACCAAGCCAAACAGCCACGGGCTTTTCCAAGGCGTCCATCAGTGCCGTGCTCATGTAAAGGGGATACTCCTGTCCCGGATGAAGGAACTGCTTCCCAGACCTTCCCTTTCCTGAGCCATGTCTTGCTCCAGACGTGCATGCTGTCATCGGGCAGGATCTTTTTTCCCCCACAATTTCAAAGCTTTAGAGCTGCAGGACATACTCAATTATAAAAGAGTCAGTTTATAGAAGAAATAAGGCTTTCCATGTTCAGCTGGGGATAGGGGTCTTTCGGGGATCTAATGTGCCTAACCTATTACCAGGTTGCTGTCACTGACATTAGTATGTCCATACATTGCTGCCATTAGGTTCCAGAGTCAACACTAGGCACAAAGTAGTTTACACTTGTCTCAGGCTAATTGTCTCCAGCACAGAGGGATACCCCAGTTTTAATCTAACACCCCTGGTCCACTCGGCTGGGCTTGGAGCTGAGCCCAGGGCACTGGGCGCATGATGGGAGGGCTGCGGAGCGCCTGCTCCTCACGGGGCTCCTCGCTCCTCAGCCTCCTCCCACTGCGGCTTCGCAACTAATTGGGACAATCAATATTTGCTTTGCAAATGCAATTGGAGGGAAAGAGGGACCGGGAGAGGCAGCGGCGCAATTGCCCCGTAAAAAACAGCTACCGCGAAAAGGGGAATCCTTCCCCCTTGCCAAGCAAATATTTAGAAAAGAGAAGCCATAAAAAGAACAAGCAACAAAGCAATATCCTGCCTTGCCAGCCGTCAGGGCTGTTGCCCCCGATGCTGCAATAACCCCGTGGAGACTAGAGATGGGAACCTGTTTCCTAGAGAAAACTGTTTGCTTTTGTGCTCTGATCCACCATCAGGAGCTCCAGAGCTTTGTGCCATGAAGACAGGAGAGAAGTTATGCATGTACATATGTGTGCACACACACATATATAAATATATATATATATATTTAAATGCAATCAGAGGGAGAGGGGTTGATTTCTTGGAGAAATTCCCCACCATCTCTGCTGCCAAGTGCTTGCTGCCTGGTTTGGAGCTTTCTTCACATCCTTCCCCAGGGACGGCACTGACCCGTGCCCACATCAGGACCAGCGGCTGCTCCTCAGCCGCGGCCAGTGCCGTTTGGGTGACCAATGCGCCGAGATGCCCGCAGCAGAGAAGCCCCTGTGGTGCTACGTTCCCACCGGGCTGCTGTGGGTGCTGTGGGCGAAGCAGCCATCCTCCTGAAACGCCCCGACAGCAGGAGCGCGCAGGAGAGCGCTGCAAATGTGAGGTCAGCAGAGCAGAGGAGAAAAAGAGAGAGAGAAAAAAGATGACTTAAATAGAAGATTTTTTTTTTTGATGACCATTTCCATTCATTCCAGAGCGTATTCCTCTGGCATTCCCAAGCCGCTAGCTTAGCCGAGCAGCTCGCAAACTGCCTCGAAACACATGTTACAGTGCTCTCTAGTGCACGGAGCTATGAATGAAGGATGCCTCTTCCGACATGCCTCCGCACGCTGCGCTGTGCTCGCTTCGGCCGGCCCGGCCGCCACAGCTGCTTTGCATTTGCGCCAAGGAGGCTGAGGAATAGCCCCGACAGCACCTGCGGGCGGGCAAGCGGATGGAGGAAGCTGTGCGGGAGGCTCGTAGCTCCGCGAGCTCAGTCCCGGGCCGCTGTTTGCTGAGCGGCTCCCCGGCAGCTGGCCGCTGCACCCAACTCGCTTCTCTCTGTTTGACTTTTATACGAGCGAGCGGGTTTTACAGCTCTGAGGCGGCCGCGCAGGATATTGCCCGCAGCCTGACGGTGCTCCGCTGCGTTGACGCACTAAGGTTGGGGCTGCAAGAACGTGGTGGGGCAGCGAGCAGCTTCCTCGTAGCCCCATAGGGAGCTGTTTGAAGAGTCCTCATGGGGGACGTATGCTTTTTTTTCCATTTAATAAGGGAAAACGCAGTCCTCAGTTGCAAGCTGGGAGACGCAGGAGCAGTTGGCAGCTGGGTCTCCTGCTCAGATGCAGGTTGAATCCCGAGCAGCCTGTTCATGCCGGAGGGGCTGAGGCTGGGCTGGACGACCTCCCCCATTTTACTCTCCATTGGCTTCTGGGGGGCCTGACAGAGTCAGTGCAGGTACCCGAGGATGGATGAGATGCCTCCAACCAAGCCCGGCACGCTGCTTGGGGTCTTGGAGCAACGGGCCTGCTTCTAGCTAGACTTTACTCTGAAGAACGCCCTCCTGTGCAAGCTGATTTCCGGCTAGGGCATCGTGGAAAGGTTGAGGTTGGAGTGGGCCCTGGGAGGTCTCCAGTCATACCTGGGGCCAGGTCACTCAGGGCTCACTGAGGATGGAGGTTGGCCAACTTCTCTTGCTTTTGTGTTTTAATCCTCCCTTTGCAAATCCAGAGAAGGGAAAGCTTCTATCTACCTATTTATTTATTAAGATTCTCATTTTTCATCATGGAAAGTTTGCAGTGGGTTCAGAGGCAGGTGTGCTGCCATGTGCACCCCAAAAAGTCTGTGGGCTGGGACTGGAAAACCAACCCCAGGTTTTATTGGTGTTTTTAGCTCATTTTTTTTTTTTTTCCTACCGGGGAAGCCACAAAAGCAGTTATCACACTCTGACCTGCAAAACGGATGACCTGAGCATTGCTTGCTCCCTGCTAGTTACTCCTTCCAGAGCTGGCCAGCACCGAGTGGTGGTGGCTACGGCCCATCCTCTGGCTCCGCGTGACTTTGCTTTTCCACCGCTCGCCTCCCCATTAATCTCTGTGCAAACAAAGGCTCTGAAGAGACAAGCTGAAAAGCTCCTGGGGGTACGTTTAAATCAGGCCTTTCTAATAACGTCTGCCGACCTCTCCATGGAAGCCCTGCTCCCCTAGGAAAGGACATGGAGACGCGTCCGCGTGCTCAAGTATGGTGGGGCATAATTAATTCTGACCTCTGGCTCCCGCTCACTCGCTCTCAATATTAAATTTGACTAGTGATATTGTGGTTTTTCAATTACCTGTGTTTTCTTGGGGGTACAAGGGGAGGGGGCTCCTGCTGGAGCACCGGCTTCAGTGCGGGCTCATCCTCAGTGAAGCAGAGCTGCTGCTGCCGGGGCTCGTATGGGGGTGATGGGGTGAATCCGGCTGGTGCCCCTTGGCTTTGCAAGCTTGGATGACAGTGGGGCATGGAAAAAAAAGCGATTGCTGTGTGCGCCAGGGTGGTAGGAGCAGAAGGAGCTGCAGTGGGTGAAGTGGAGGGTGCACAGGGAGGACTAGCAGCGGCTCTGCTGCGCCCTGGGGAACCCAGAGCTCCTGGACGGGCAGGACAGGCTCCCGCCGGCACCCGGCGCGCAGCAGCACCGCTTAACCCCGTTGCTATGTCCCCTCCGCGATGCCTGCAGGCAGCAGGAATGAGCAGGAGTGGAGCTGGGGGGAGAGGAGGGAGGCAAAGGGAAATTAAAAAAAAAAAAAGGGAGGGGGAAGCAGGAGGAGGAAAATGCCACTCACTGCAAAGCGAGCGAATTCCCCCATAAACCCGAATCTGCTGAGAATACATTTTACAAACATGCAGCCGCGTTGGCCGCTTTTGTCGGGGCGTTTGTTAAGCATTAACTAAAGAATGCCATGGTCCAGCCTGCTCGGTGTGAAACCTAATTCCCCCCCTGGCTGGAGCCATGGCATGGAGCGCGCAATTTTTTGCTCTCCGTAGGACTGCAGCCTTCTGGTTCTGCGGCCAAAAAACACTCATATTTGAGCAAGCTTAGCCTCAGCCCGGTTGCCAGGCAGTAAAGCGAACACTTGTCTACCTCAGGGGGGAGGGAGGAAGGCGCGGAGACAGGGAAGGGTCAGGAGAAAACGTCCCCTCTCCAGAGCTGCCGGAGCTTTCCGAGCCAGGCGGTGAAGCCCGTTGAGGGCGGCTGCTCCCCGGCACTGCTCTGGCTCCTGCTAGACGCGGTGCCTGCGCTTGTTCCCTCCCGCTCGCTTGCGGGCGGCGCGGCGAGCTCCAGCAGCGGCCAGGTGCCGTGCGGAGTGAATTCTCCTCTGTCTCATAAAGACTAAGCACACGCGAGGCCTCCTGCTTCCATCTCCCCTCCAAGCACCTACGTGTCCCTCAGTGCTGCCATGAGGCAAGTGGCACATGCAGCAGCGGGGCACCGCGCGCCGTCCAGGCCGTCCCCGCTGCTGAGCACGTATCGTTGTTCCCCAGCCGAGCCCTGCAAGGGGCCCGGCTCCATGCTTGATAGAGCCTGGCATCTTTCCACCGCTGTCCCGTCATGGGCCCGTCCCTCCCGTCCCCCGTTACGGCTGTGACAGTGAGGGAGAAGGTGACCGGTGCCAAGACAACTCAATCCAGCTTGCACGCTGCCCGCTTGCTCCGCGCGAGCCAGCTGCCTTCCCAGCCTCCGATGGGCGCTGCCGGCTCTAACCATCCCCAGAGAGTCTGGCCAGCCCCATGCGGGGCCGCAGCCATGCGGTGAGTTTTGCCCGGTCTCTGCGCAAGCCCAGAGCATCCTTCATCCCCCTCGTTGCTCCCCATCTGGGAACGTGACAGCGCTGGGGGCTCTCCTGTGAGATGTGTGCGCTTGCTGTGCGTCCGTCACTATCTCACAACAGCAGCCCTGGGCGGGAGGGCTCCTGGGGCTGCTATTTATCTGCCGCACACGCAGGCAGCGGCAGCCGGGAAGCGCCCGTCAGTCAAGCACCCCAACTCCAAGGCAGAGGCAGAAGGGCGCCATGGCCGGGCCCCACGGCTGCATCGCAGCCCGGGGCCATGGGGCACTGGCTGCTCTCAGATGGAGGGAGCTGGGTCCAGCGAGGTAGAGATGAACTTCCCGGAGATGAGGAAAAACAACCTGGGAGGCTGCCTGGGTGTCCAGATGGGAGTTATCCACACATGGGGTTATCCCTTCAGGGTTGTCCCCGTGTGGTGCTGTATGTGTCCACTCCCCAGCTTCCCCAGGGCTGTGGGGACCTGGGCCACCAGACACTTTCTTTCATCTCTCCCCGTCTCTACCTGCGATTGGTTGCAATTCTGGGCAGTTTTGGCCATTTAGTAGCAAAGATGTGGCGTTGTTTGCTTGTTTGTTTGTGGGATGACGAGGCGTGTTTTATAGTTGGAGCCAGCAAGAAAAACTCCTGACAGTGTTTGTTTTTGAAGTAAAAAAAATGCTTATCTGTTAGAGACGGTGGCATTGCTCTGAGCTAGGACTGGAGTAAAGGACCCTGTGGAAGAGGCACCAGGGCAGAGGGAAGTGTCAGGAGCTGATTTACCCTGTGTGATTCCCAGACTCTGCCCCGGGATAAGCAGCCCGGCACAATGGCTTGGGTTGAAGGCCCCAGGAGGGAGCTGATGCCGATGTAGGAGATCATGTTTGGAGACCCCATCCTTGTTCCTCAGTGCTCCAAGCCCAGCGCATGAGGCAGCTGCGGCAGCCGGGCAGCTGTGCGCACATCTGTCCAGCAGCTGCAGGGCGCTGCAGCCCGCTCCGAGCCAGGGGACAGGAGGGGGCGATGCCCTGCGGATAACGCGGGGAGCCCCAGCAGCTCCTCTCCCGGGTGCACGGCTGGAGGAAGCGGCTCCGAGTGAGCCAGGCGCAGATGCTACCAGCTGCCGCGGGTTCCCATGGGCGTACTGCCCGCACCCCCTCCACCCCACCGGCCCCCTCTGGCAGTTTGCACAGCTGCCTGCGTTATTTACCCGGTGTTGGGCAACTAAAATGAGGCAAAAGGAAGCCTGCGCCTGGCTGGGGTTTCAGGCAAGCACGGGTGGGTGCTGGGTGCTGCGGGAGGAGCTTTTGCAAATCCTGCTGCAAACGAGGCAGGCTGGTGCTCTGTGCCTCAGTTTCCCCAACTGGCGAGCGCAGCCCGGCTCTCAGCACAGCTGTGCTGATGCACACATTAAAACTGAGATGCTCAGGAGAGTGAAACAGAAGGCGGCTGTGTCAGGTGAGACAGATAAGTGCCCAAACCAGACCAGTTAGGAGACAGATAATCTGCATAGGGCCATAAATGTGAGACATTTTCTGTTTTTCCAATTTTTTTGTATCCAGCTGGACTTCTCCTTAGTGGGAGGGGGCTGACTCAGCACTTTTCATTTTCTCCACTTTTTTCTTTTTTAAAAATAGCTATTTTATTTAGCTGCAAAAAATGCTTTGAATCATTCTGCTTGGCGGCTCTGGGAAGACAAGTTTGCTGCTGTTTTGCAGAGACCTCTGGGGTGGGAAAGATGTTCAAAGGAAATGGGGCATTTACAATGGCTGAAACGCTTTAAGCAGAGCTTCCATGTCTACTTTTGTATACATAAATATGAACATTTTATATATGATATATAAACAGGCATCCCTTCTTTGCCTGGAGGTCCTGGCCACAGAGGTGTTGTGGCCACGGCGGTGGGAACTGCTCACGCAGGTTGGGGCTGCAGGATGCCTGGTTGTGCCCTCTGCCTAGCTGGACTCTGGGTGTCTCCAGGGCAGGCGCTGGGCGATGTGATGCTCTGAGATAACCTCTGCAGGATGTGCTGCTGACTTGCGGCTTCTTTTTCAAGGCCAAACATCCAGACATCCAGTCCATTTCCAACAGATATTTAGAGCAAGGCTGGGTAATCAGGGAGTTTTCCCTGTCTTCCCTGGAGTGCAACCATCATCCTGTTTTTTGTAGGTGCTCGCTGTCATTCATAGATGAGTTTGTGAAAGTGGCTGCCACTTTAAGCATCTCCTTGTCCGAGAAAGGGACCGGGAGCTGCCTGTGAGGCGATGGATGGGCTTGGTGTGCCCATACCCTGCTGAGACGATAGCGGGTGCATTAGGATCAACAACTCTGTGGTGTCACCTGGAGCATCCAGGTGTTGGGGTCTTCTCGTACTGACTGTGTTGATGGCCAGAGGTGCGCAGACCAACCCACAGTGCCAAAGCTGACCCAGTAACGGCATCCCCGCCACGGCTGTGGGGCGAACTCACACCTGGTCCCTACAGGGCTGCCTTCCCTTTGCTCCTGCAGGCTCTTCGCGGTGAAGTGCGCTGGGTGCCTGGAGGCCATCGCACCCAGTGAGCTGGTGATGCGGGCCCAGAAGAGCGTCTACCACCTGGGCTGCTTCTGCTGCTGCGTCTGTGAGCGGCGCCTGCAGAAGGGAGATGAGTTCGTGCTGAAGGAAGGGCAGCTGCTCTGTAAGGGCGACTACGAGAAGGAGCGCGAGCTGCTGAGCTTGGTGAGCCCGGCTCTGTCGGATTCCGGTAAGGGGCTGCCCCGCGCAGGCCGTGTCAGGAGCCCCAGGGCTTTTCCATCCCAAAGCTGTCTGTAGCTGGAGTGCCTCCCGACAGGACCTTGCACGTGGTGGTGGGGGGACCCGAGCAGCTCGAGGAGGTCCAGAGGGTGCTCAGGCCTCGGCCTTGCTACATTGCTGCTCCTGCTTGTCGCTGCTCCCAGTCTGGCCCCAGCCAGGGAGAGGGGCTCGCTACTCTGGCCCACGACGGAAGATTTCCCAGCTATTTCCTGGACCACTGGATCAGTGTTGAAATGCGTATCTTCGGTCAATTAAACTAGAATTTGAACGTTTCCCAGGAAGCCAAATTTAGAAAGAAAACAGCAATGGGGGCTGGGGCCAGGGAAGGTAAAATAAAATAAAATAAAAAAGTTGTTAGCAGATATCTCTGCGCTGACGACGTTCCCAAAGGCCCCGGCTCCTAGCAAGGCAGCGTGGCTGTGGGCCATTCACCTGGCTCGCGCTGTGCGCACAGGTTTCCGAGCACTGCTCTGCTCCTCTGGAAACTGCGTTGGAGGAGGAAAAGGGGCTTTGTGGAATGGGTGTTTAACACCCCGCCCCTGCCAAAATAATGATGCTAAAAGCAAAAATAATCAATGGGGAAGCAGGAGGCAAGTTGCAGGAGAAAGACAGTGAGTGCCGGGGCAGCACTGGAATCAAGGAAGAGGCAGGAAGACACAGAGCTCACTGCACCGACTCTGGCTTTTGGAGCAGGCTTGGGAAAGTCCATTTGGAAAAGATCCATCTCGGATCTCAGATGCTTGGCGAATGCTCTTTTTCCTTATGGGATGTGCAATCCTCTCCTAGTTAAAATAGGAACCAGGGAGGAAATGAGTGCAGCAGCCTCCCATTCCCGGCTTGCCCCTAGCAGAAGAGAGGGCACTTTGGCCAAGGGTGGCGAGCTTGAGGGGCTGTGGCTCTGCTTCCAGCCTTTCTGCCCCAAAGCAAGTAGCAAAAAACAGCTTCGCCCCCCCACCCCAGCCCCCATGCACCAAAGGCCATTTTTATGAGAAAGTGCGGATAAAAAGCCAGCCATATGTTGCCTGTAATCTCCCAAACCCTCGCTTCAATTACGGCCTCCCCGGAGCCGTGGCCCAGGCAAGCCTGAGTAAACAAACCCCTCTGAAAGAGGAGCCCATTTTCCAATTAAGCCCGTCCTAGCGTCCCTCCTCTCCCTAAATCCTCCCAGGCGGAGCAGGGCCCCAGCGTGGCGGTGGGGAATGGGCCCCTGGTCGCTCCGAGGCCACGATGTTCCCGATTGCCCCGGTTCCCCCCGCCGGCGCTTTCCCATGTGACGTCAGGGGCGGCCCGAGACGGTCATTAATTTCTCCCGCATCGGGTGAGAGGCTTGAAAGGGAGAGTTAATTAAAAGTAAGACCCCCGCCAAATCCGGCTCCGCTGCTCCTGCTTTCGCTATGCGGCACTCGGAGGGATTTGGGGAGCAGGTGTTGGGAGGGGAGGGCTCAGAGAGGAAGGGGGAGGAATTGCTCGGAGCTGGTTTTCTCCCTCACTTTTTTCTTTGGAGCAGTTTTTGCTTGAGATGGTTCATGAACCTCCAGGCCTTCCCTGCTGAGCTGGTCCCTGATGGGCCTGGTGGCCAGAGAAGCGTTTGGGTGGCCACCTCTTGCTTAAGTGCCTGGGATTTCTCACTGGTCACCAAGCTGGATTGCCCGTGCTGCCTTGGACCTCGCACATGTCCCCCAACAGGTCCTGGGCTACCTCGGTGGGCCTAGCAGGGGGACACTAGCAACCTCTGGGACATTGGCAGAGCATTGGATTGGCATCATCAGGCACTAACATGGACATGACCTGCCCATCTCTGCCCAAATGTGTCTCCAGCAATGACCTGGGAGGAAATCCCCACAGGGCAGGCCCACTTTGGAAGCAGCTGCAGTGAAAATGAGGTGTTTCTAGAGCTTCCCATTGCAGCTGCTCAAACCTTAGCAACTCGCACAGACTATTTTTGGCCGGGCTGGAGCGCTCTGTAACAGATCAGCTTCCTCTTTTCCCAGGCAAAAGTGATGACGAAGAGAGCGTCTGCAAAGTGGGCCCGGCCTCAGGGAAGGGTACGGAGGATGGGAAGGACCACAAGCGGCCCAAGCGGCCTCGTACCATACTCACCACCCAACAACGGAGGGCCTTTAAGGCATCGTTTGAGGTCTCCTCCAAGCCATGTAGGAAGGTACGGAGAGAACAGCTGGCCACCTGGGCTGGGACGCTCGCTGTCCTGCCTGCCTCCATCCCTGGTGGCAGTGAGCTACCTGCTCTAGGGGTGGCTGGGGATTGTCTTAGCTGCTCTGCCCCCTTCCAAAAGCCAAGCAGAACCTACTGAGAGGTTCTTGTGTCCTCTTTCCAAGGTGCGGGAGACACTGGCAGCTGAGACGGGTCTCAGCGTCCGCGTGGTGCAGGTCTGGTTCCAAAACCAGCGAGCAAAGGTGGGTGGCATGGTGACAACCCACGTAAGGGCTGTGGGGGCTCTCTGCCTCCTCTCTCTGCCTTGGGGGCAACTTCACCCGTTTGCCTTTGTCCCTTCTTCTTCAGATGAAGAAGCTGGCTAGGAGGCAGCAGCAGCAGCAGCAGGATCAGCAAAATACGCAGCGCCTGAGCTCAGGTAGCCTGAAATGTCATGCCTGGCCTTGCTCGCCCCAGCCCATGAGGCCTACTCCTCCTCATGCTCAGACTGTCCCCGTACTCTGCTCTTGTTTTCCAGCCCAGCCCAACGGAGGGGGCAATAGTGGTCTGGAGGGCATCATGAACCCATACACATCACTGCCACCGCCACCACTCCTGGGCATGGAGCAGAGCGTCTACAGCTCCGACCCTTTCCGGCAAGGACTCACCCCGCCACAGATGCCCGGGGACCACATGCACCCCTACGGTAAGGTGTGGAGAGGTGCTCTGGCCATGCCTCGTTTTCCCCACTGTGCTCACATCGGGATGATGCTCCCCACCATGGGGGAAGGAGATGGCAGTGGGCATCTCCCCAGGGAGCTTCTGGGAGCAGGGCTTGCCCAGCAGAGCTGCACTGTGGACCTGGGGGATGACCTTCCCACTGGAGGCGGTCACCCGTGGGCCAGGGCTGAGGCAGCAGGCCGAGCTACGAGCCCCATGCCCGCGGCTTCTCCTCAGGTGGCGAGCCCCTCTTTCATGACCTGGACAGCGACGATACCTCACTCAGCAACCTGGGCGACTGCTTCCTGGCCACAGCAGCGGCGGACACCGGTGCCCTCCAGGCACGTGTGGGGAACCCCATCGACCACCTCTACTCCATGCAGAGCTCCTACTTCACATCCTGAGTGCTGCCTCCCCACCGTGTGGCCCCGCGCCAGCCCGCGTGCTCGCTGACGGACGAGCGGCCGTGAGGGGCTGGGGAGGGAGGAGGACTCGGCACCGCCGAGATGCTGTCAAACCATGTTTTGTAGCTTGGTATTCCCAAGGACGGAGTAACTTATGGGTTGCATAGTTTCATGTTTCTCTTAGACTCCTAGGATTAGAGGCAGGGGCGTCCACCGCAGGGGCTTTGGAGACAGACGTGGGAATCTAGCAAGCCGCGGCGCCTCCCGCCTGCGCGGCTGGGGGCTGTGTGCGTGTGCGCGAGGCTGCACGCGAGCGCGCCAAGCTGCGTGGCCATGCGCACTACTGCCCGGGCGCGCCTGCCGCCTGCCTCGTAGCAGCAAAGTTTTATTTCTAAGTCTATCGGAAATTTACTGTACAGCAAAAGTAACTTTATTTTCAGTGTGAACCATATTTAAGGAAGTACTCAATGCACTTAAGTTATAAAATGAAATAGTTTACTTTTTATAAATGTTATGTTTAGGTTGCAAAAGCCCCAGAGTAGGCAAGGGACTTCAGTTCATTGCGGGCGATAGGTTTGGACCTGGGGGGTGGTTATGGCTGGCGCTTTGCAGTTGCCCCACTTGTTTTTAAGGGCACTTGAAATGCCAGGCAGGGCCAGTTGACCAGCTCCTCATCGCTACTCTAATTTTCATGCATTGTGTCCTTTTGCGCTGCTGTTCACAAGTTCTGTAGGCAACAACCTGTAAAGACATGCAAGTGACTGTGAGATGGAAAACACTGGCTCATTGCCACGGTATGAGCTGACACTGAATGTAATGGGGTCGGGGGTGGCTGACCCAGCAGGAGATGCTGACACACTGTCAGAAATCACATACTAAGAAGAAATTAAAAGAAAACAACAAACAAACAAAACCAAAAAAAAGAACAAACACAAAACTGCAAAAATGCCTGGTGTCTTATTGCGTGAGATGTCCCAGCGCCTCATAAAGGGAAAGGTTTTAATCTCTCTAAAGAAAGAAAGGTGTTGGGTAGGGTGTGGTGTAACAGCAGGGAAAGTTTCTGCTCATTGGGCTTTAGATATCAAATATTCTGTAGTCTAAAACAATCCATGACATTCCTCTGGTGCCAAGAGAGAGACACTGGTGAATCTGGAGGGTGTTTCCTGCCTTTGACACCCAGCTGAGGCAGCAGGGAGGGGTTTCCTGGGCTCTCCACCAAGCTCAGCAGGACTTGGAGGACAAGTAAATGAGTTTGGGTCTGCCAAGAGTGCTTCCCAGGCAGGTGACACTTGCCATGATGCCTTGCCCTGGCTTCCCTCCTTTGCCTGGGGGCAGGGGGTAGACACCCAGGCTAGCAAATGGACAAAGGTTATAAGACCCACCAGAGGGGTTTGCTGCAAGTCAGGTTACCTCATGTGTTTTCACCCCTGCTCTCCATGCCATGGCCATGAGGTGCTCCACATTAGGACTGCCAGAAAGATATGGGTGAGTATTTCCCAACAGACATTGCTCTTATCACCACTCTTAGACATGGAGAGGCTCTGCGAATACGTGACAATTCCAGCAGATTGGGGATGGGGAAAAAAGAACAGACACCCACAACTCATTGTCTGAGACACTCAAAAGAAGCCATTCTCCTTCCTGCTTTTTGTCTGATTCCGCTCTGCCGTTCCTGTGCTACAACATGCTGTCAAAGCCCAGCCTGTAGAACAGAATATTCCAAAATGGTTTGACTGCATGTAGAAAATATGCATTTTTTCTTTTGCAAACTATAGTTTCCAGGAAAAGGCCTGGGTTTCTTGAGGCTTTGGGACTTTTTGCTCTCCTTCATAAAAGCATTGGAATGGCAGAAGCAAAGGACTGACTCCAATGCTGAGCCATTGCAGGGGGCTCAGGGACTCGAGAGGTCAGGGTGGGTCACCAGAGACACGGCTGGCTTTTCTGGGGTGGGAAGGGAGTGAAAGTGGATACTGCCCATCTCCCTCCCAAATATGGAGCAATGTAACATGCCTGTCCTCTGGAGACAGACCCAAAAGGCTGGGCAGAGGCTTTTCTTGCCAGACACAGCCCCAGGAGGCAAGGGAGGGGGTTGGATTGCATGGCAGGGTGCCTGTCGGGACCCCTGGGCATGAAGACATTCATTAATTGCTCCTGGGAAGGAGTCATAGAGGGAGACTGGCAAAGGGATTGCTCCTGTCAGCTGGAATGAAAGGAATCTGGCCTTGGGCAGCAAGGCTCAGCCCTGCTCCTGGAGAGCCAGGTGGAGATACCTGGTCTCCGTGACGGCTCTCGAGCAGAGAAACCTCCGGCTGACCTCAGAGCTGGAGTTTAGCCGCCTGTGCACCCCAACCGGGACTGTCAAAGCCAGCCCTAAGGCCTTGCCCATCAAAGCGGCATTTTGGCAACGGTTGTTCACGGTTCTCAGCTCTCTTGGAGAATCTCAAGACAAAATCCTCCTGCAGCCTGCAGGAAAATGGGTACCAAAGGCGATGGCTTCCACGCACTCACTGTGGCTCTGCTGATGAGGGGCTGCAGGAGATAGCCTGGGTGGTGCTTAACCCTTCCCCAGGGCACAGGTCCCGCTTGGGCCGGTCACCAGCTCTGCCTGCACCCATCCGAAGTCTGGATGCTGGCCCTGAAGCTTTTCCTTTCTCACCCACACCTATGTCATATTTAAAAAATGTTCACTACATCAGGCTGGCTTTCCATAAGCTTAGCTACCACTTTGAACATACCAGATTGATTTGATACCAAATAAAACTGCTGTGAAAGCTACTCTCACATGCAGACTAATTGCCTACTTGTTTGAAAAACCTGTAGAAATATAATGACAATATCTCAAGGTGTTTATGTAGTATGTATAGAATTCATATACATAGTATGTAACTTGTCTGGGGTTAGCGTAGTGGAAGGGAGAAGATCCTTACCTAGTAATATCAGTGGAGCTCACTGTTTTAAACCTCTCCCTTTCCTGCCAGCTGATGTGTGTGTTTGATACAGTTGGAGCACATGTCCAGCTTGTAATTGTGTGATGCAGTCCTGTCACCCTGATGTGGTGTTTG
This sequence comes from Crypturellus undulatus, assembly GCA_013389825.1. Taxonomy (NCBI): domain Eukaryota; kingdom Metazoa; phylum Chordata; class Aves; order Tinamiformes; family Tinamidae; genus Crypturellus; species Crypturellus undulatus. The sequence continues at coordinate 107,788 of VWPW01002074.1, read as the reverse complement.
GGATCCCTTACTTTAGGATCTGGACTAATCTTGCCAAAGCAAACTCAGTACAAAAATTGTAGCCTCAAAACCCACTGGAACTTTCTCAGATGATGGAGTTGTTGTGCACCAGGCAGCTTCTTGCCAGGCTGATATCTTGTTGGATGGGTGGGTGATGAGATGGAGGTGCTCTGGTCCTGACTGCTGAGATGCCGTTTTGGGGCACTACTCTGAAATACTTCATTGAAAGCCTGAGCCTGCTCTTGACTTGGGGACTTTCCAGATAGACTCCTGTCAAATGTGGGAAGAAAAAAAACCTTCTGATATGAAAACAGACTCTGCCTCCCTTTCCATTGCAAGGGCAATGATGGGAAGGGGTTGAGAGCTGACCTTCATGTATCTGCCTCTGAATGAACAAAGCCCCCTCTGTTCAGATACAGGTTGGTGGCCAAGGCAAGATCAAACCTGAGATTACTTTTCAGTTGAGGACACTGATTAGATGATATTGATAGTCAGGAACGAGCAAGCTCTGAGTGATACTACGTTAATTAACTTGCTCTTTGTGAATGGATGGTATGGGGGCTTGGGGCAGATGTGTACCGGAATGAAACCCAAAATTGTCTCAGCCAATGTTGACTGGAAAGGCTGGATTTGTATCTTGGGATTAAAATCTTGATATTTCTAGGTATCTTTAGGAGATTTGTAATGAACAGACATTGGAGCAGGAGCAAGCAACCTTACTGGACACAGGAGTGGACATTGTCTAGGAAAACTATTTTCTAGATAAAGAAGCACTGGATCCTCGGCTTGCTTAAAATAACCTGACCCAACAGGGGATCCAGTGGTCAGTGGAATTCTGCTGGCTTACCCCAGTCGAAATGTGGGCACTGAGACCCCAAAGTGAATGGCTTACTAGTAAAGCAGAGCTTGCTTCTTTGAGAAGGGTCATGCTTGAACACCAGTGAAAGTGATGGGGAAGTCCATGTGGTATGGTCAAGTACAGTATATGTGAAAGGAGCTGGTAGGAGAGTTTATCATGGGAGGGGGCAAATGCTGTTTATTTGCTAGGTGAAGGAAAGGCCAAAGTGCTGGTTGCTCTTGTCACCTTTGAAAAGTGGAATAATTTGCCAGATGTCTGATATCTAAACTGATGCTGTTCTGGGCACAAAGCATCACCTGTTATTAGAAAAAGCTTGTGCTGTGACACATGATATGGCTCAAAATATTAAGTGAATGCCTTGTCCTTAAGGTTGATCTGTGAACAGGATACCAGGTAACACCATCTGCCCAAATTTGACTTGCATTTTTCTAAGTCTATTCTCCCACTGCTCAACTTCTTCACAAAAAGTTTGCTTAGAGGCTTTATAAATGGTAAAGACTTGCAGTAGAAAGGCAGGAAAAAGATCAGAAGCTCTGCAGGTGTTAAAAGGTGAATAATTTCCTTATCTTGTTGGCGATCAGACCAAATTATTATCTCCATTCCTCTGGGTAGCAACGTGTTGATCATGAAAATGTTATCTTGTCAGCTATAGACCTCCTAGGTATTGATGTGGATGCTGACATGTGCTTACCTGGTTGACATGTATAAGTTCGCAGGCTGAGAATGAATGTTGCCAACTGAAAACCATGTCAAAACACTCAAAGTGATCAAATACTGACAGGACTTTCAGTGAAGAAGAGCAGATTCCTCCTGCCCTGGGCCCTCCGGGTTGCTGCTTCAGGGAGGAGGATCAGGTTTCTCCTTTGGTGATCCTGAGAACAGCAGGATTGATTCAGAGTGCTGCTAGGAGGATTGAACCTTGATCTTGGGGTAGTATAAATCCATGCCAGCATTACATGGGAAATAGGAAAAGGAAGGCAAGTAAACACCATGGCACAGAGATGGGATGCTGGTGGCTTGCCGTTAGGGGAAGAGACTTGTCCAATGCTTTGCTCTGCAAAGACACTTCTGTTGCAGAGCCTTGGCTGACAGGATCTGTGTTCCTCTTGCTGCTGAGGGAGGTGCTTTACTGCTTTTGGCAGGCTCAAGCTGAGACTTGTCCAAACTGCATCCTTGGTGCTCTGCAGAGATCAGTGACTGCTACAGAGACTTCCCTTCTCTGGGAAATAGGCTGAGGGCAAACTATCCTTCTTTATGAGGCATGTTAGGCAATGCCTGGTCATGCTTTAAGTTGGTGGCTTCAAGTGAAAACGGCAAGCCAAGAACACTTTTTTGACTAATCTTCTGAAACATCCCACGTCCTTTAAGATGTGCCCGTATGGTCTTCCCCTTTCTCCCTTCTCCCTCCCCACTACCAAATGAGACAAAAGATAGGGAAGGAGCAAAGGATTTGTGGGAGGAAGCCCCACCTGCAGGAGTGGGCTGAGGGCTTCCACCTGAGGTACCAATGCCTGGCACCTGAGGCACTGGCCTATAGAGCTGCTGTGGCTGGATCCTTCTAGAACTCCAGTGACATTGCTCTTCACAGATATTGCTAAAGATGTGCCTTAGTATCTTCCTCTAGGTGTGGTTTCTCTGTGTATTGGGCCTTCCTATAGCTTAACTTAAAGCTTTGCTTAGGCAGGCCCAGCAAGCTCACTGCTCTGAATGTCTGAGCAGTGGCATCTTGGGTCCATGCTCCAGAGCTGGCTGGCCCTTAGCAGCACTCCAGCCTCTGCTGCTTTGCAGTGCAGATGCAACAGTTCTGCTTCAGAAGGGAGAGGCTGCGAAGGGATGTGTCTATGGAGCGCTCAGGCTTGTGCTGCTTGTGCTTTCCCAAGAGCATCTGTGAGGAAGCAGGTCTTTGTTGAGCACACTCAGAATAATGTGCAAACACAGAGGGCCCTGAGGCTGCGTGCACAGGCTGAGGAGGATAAAGGAAATAGTGAACCACCATCCACTTGCTGAATGAGGTAAGGACCTTATGGAAAATATAGTATGAGATCATGGAACTAAAGATGTAGCATAATGCCTGAGCGTTGGGTGGCTGCTTAATGTTGTCTAGGCAACCCTGTCCTGGGTTTCCCAAGATTGGAGAGTTTGGCTCTGCTGTGGAGTATGCATAGGTATTCCTGAAGTAACTGGAGAGGCCCCAAAGAGTTTGGGAAGATGAGATTGGTGAAACTCTTCCAAAGGATTAACTGGAGCCTGCCAGAAGCTGTAACTGGCTGCTGGGTCTCTGAGTAGGCGGAGGAGTGAGGGATGGAGTGGTGACACTGCAGTGCTGCCAGCAAAAGGCCTTGCTAAGGAGCCAGCAGAACTGCTGCCAGCACAGCCCTATGGCAGCACTGAGGAGAGTGAGGCCCTGGTCCCATGGGCTTCCTTCTTGTGGGAGCGGTGTGTGCCACGGCAGGGAGCAGCTGTGCATGGGAGGCTGCGCTTAGCAGGCTGGAGCCCACACCCTGTACCCAGTGAAAGAGAAAGACCTTGGGAGTCTAATTTCCATGGGGAAGCCTGTTCTGACCCTCAGAGTTTAGGTAGGAAAAATGGATTCAATTCTCCGTAGCTGTTGGCTAAGCATAGCCAGATTCCTGCAGCCAGGGTCAGAAGGAGGAAACAACGTGGCTAGCACTTAATGACCAGTGGCTTTTTCATTTCCAGCTGTATTATCTGAGCGTGTGGGGTGAAGACAGGGGACACTGAACCCAGAATAAGGTGTTAGTGAACAGTGGTGAGCCTTTGGCAAGCCCGAGGGCAGATGTGATGGGCTGCATAGCTCCATAGCTCATGCTGCGCCTCATGGCGCAATGGTGGTAAAAACTGATCTGTGCTGGTGGGGGAGGAAGAGTCTTATTTCATCCCTGGAGCCCCAGGCCACCCGAGTTTAGGTGCTGCCTGGCAGTGTGCATGGGCCAGCCCCTCCTGATAACATCAGTGTGAACACAGTAGGTGCATTGTGGCTGGGGGGGATCTGGTTACCTGGGAACAACTTTCTTCCCCAATGAAGATGATGACAAGGTTCTGGGACGGGGGGACAAGCAGACTTGGAAAAATGACGGTGCTAGTCATTTCCCTCTGGGAAATCCCTCTGGGATTGCTTCAAGGTGCTTGCTAAGCAAGCAGTCACTGGGCTGTCTGCATGCAAGGGTTTGATAGTGAATTACCTGGTTTGCATCTACTTACATCCCCTTCTTTCTGCACAGACCTTGCTGCACTGTATCACAGCAGCTCCATAACAAGTGCTCCCTTTCTAACTGGTACTGCACTCCCATCAAGACTGGTGGTGACTCTTGTTCTCTCGCCATGGAGGTTTTTTTTTTTTCTCTATCAATGATTCTACCTTGCCTTTTTTTTTCCTCTCCTCTCTTCTCTCTCCTTCCCTCCTCTTCTCACAAACAGTAGCTGTTCTCTCTCCTCATTGCCCAAATATTTTTTGGAGCTGTTGCTAATTTCAATCCATTTTGATAAGCTAAAGAAATGGGGGTGTGGTGGTTCTTCTATAAAGAGATGGAGGTCTATAAATAACTCTATCCTCTGCTTCTATTTCCCTGCCAAGGAGAGACTTTGGTGTGAGCACAGTCCTTGCTGGATATCAGGAGTTAGGCTGGAGAGCTCCATTATCACAGTCGCACTTGCAGGTGGAGTGTCAAGCCAGGGTCACAGCTCTTGGCACACCAGTCCATCAAAGAGATGCACAAAGCCACATGAAATGAGACTTCACAAGTTTGCTCTTCACAGACCTACTGTCATTCTGCTGTCCAGCAGGCACCTCTGAGGGACCCCGTGAGTCTTGCTTGGCTGAGCCAAGTCCTATGAATATGCCAGAGCGGTGGAGGAGATACTTTCCTGTTACTGGATAACTTTTCTCTGTCAGGACACTAGGTCAAAATGGTTGAGGGATATGATGCTATTTCTTGGCCTCTGGTCCAGTTAACTCGTGCCTTGGCAGGGTCATCAAGAAAACATCTTTGCTTTTCTCTTTAAGTAAAGTTCTCTCTCCCTGCTTTTCTTTCAAGTTCTAGAGAACTTGAGGGTGAAACAAACCTCTGGAAGACTGAAAGCTTAGTAGTGAACAGGCTGCTTTGTAAATGTTTTGAGTCACCCTGCTGAGATCTGTGACACCTGTGAAACTGTTGCATAGGATGTTTGTCGGGAGAGTAGCAGGATCCTTAACTAAAGGTGAAAGGCCTGGGAAATGCATGACACTGAGTAATGCAATAGAGATGATGGTGAAACTTTGCCATCCACTACAGAGCAATCTGACTGCAAAGAATATTCAGAACAGTGCCAGCAAACACAAATTTGCTCCAGAAATGTGTTCCCAATCTGCTGTTTTTGGAACCCACTGGATGTGGGGTCTCAGCTAATATATAGCACAAGTGTAAGCCTGTCTTTACACTGAGGACTGAGGAGAACCAGTACTTCAGTGCTGGGCAAGTTGTGGTCCTGTGCTGGGCTATGCCTTTATTGTGCAGTGTCCTGGTGTGCCACACTCAGTGCCACGGGATGGGTGTCCTGGCAGAGACTCCACACTGCTTTTGCCAGGACACAGTGCACCTGGGCGTCCTGCCTATAAACATTCAGGTACTCGAGGCCACAAAATACCATTCTAGACAAACCACCTGCATGACGCAGCCCAGACTGAGGGCTCTGTGATAATCAGTCGATAAAACCATCCTCAAAACCGTGGCAATGCACAGACTTGGGCAAAATTCCCTAGCAGGACGAATGTATCCAGTTTCATAGCTAATGGGTTTCCCAGGTTTTGCAGATGTGAATTATTTGCATTCTTGACTTGAAGGTGAGCGCAGGTGCATCAGACAGGCCCCTGTTAGCCCTGCGGCCCCTTCCAGTGCCTTGTTCTCCGCATTGTGGAGCGCAGCGGCCTTGTGCGAGCGCACAGAGCGGCTATTGTACTGTGAGGGCTACCGGCGAGCGCGCCAGCTGGGTGCAGGACAGCCGATCAGCTGCTTGGGGCAGCTCTGCAGTGTTTGGGTGACAGTGCTTTCTAAAGGTCTCTTATCTCCTGGCTAGGAGAGACAGCTTATAGGTTACAGAGCCAAATCCCAAATTGGCCATTGGTCAGGGGTCCAAGGAAAATAACTTTCATGTTAAACCTCACTTCTTGACTTTGCTCTGCTTAAACTCCAGGACTATTTAACACACTTCAGCTTCTTATAAAGTTTCTGTCAAGAGGGATTAGTAAGAGGCTGACAGATTGCTATTACAGCCCCAGTGAACTTTTAATACCTGCAAGTAGTGTGTGCAAGTCTCTTAAATCCTCCTGTGGTCACCTGGCTTGGGGAGCAGAGGCTGCTTCCCTTGATCGTAGAAACATTATGGTTGGAAAAGACCTTTGAGACTGAGTCCAGCCATCAGCCCTTCAACACCATACCTGTTAAACCATGTCCCTAAAGGCCTCATCTACACACTTCTTCAACATTGCCAGGGATAAGGACTCCACCACTTCTCTGGACAGCCTGTTCCAATGCTTAACTTTCTTTCCTTGTAGAAATTTTTCCTAATACCTAACCTGAACCTCCCCTGGTACAACTTGAAGCAATTTCCTCTTGTCCTGTTGGTAGTTTTTTGTTTGTTTGTTTGTTTTGGAGAGGAGATGAACCCCTGTCTCATACAACCTCCTTTCAGGCAGTTGGAGAGAGCAATGAGGTCTTCCCTGAGTCTCCTCTTCTCTGCATTAAATAATCCCAGCTCCCTCAGCTGTTCCTCATAAGGCCTGTGCTCCATGCCAGTATAATTCAGGGTGCCCATGCCTCTTTCCATGCTGCCAACATAAAGTGACTTCCAAGGACTTCTGACATTCACTCTTCCCCGAGGCCTTGGCATGGCTTCCTCTATGCATGAAATCCTGCATCCCTGTGGGCTAAGGCAGTGCTGAGGTGATTCTTACCCCACGGTGATATAGCTTAAAAATAATAGCTTAAAGTTTCTCTCCAAGGGTGCCCTGGCCTCTGCTAGGTACCAATCCTCTTCCACCTTCTTCAAACCCAGGCTTCCCAATCCTATTCCCTGCCACAGTTTTTCACCTTCTAAATTCCCAGTTCCTGGAGGGAGGTATTTGCTATATCAGGTAGTTTTCGGTACCAAATTGTGGGGTTTAAAAAAAAAAAAAGTCTTGAAAGTGTCTTTGACAAGCTCCCTAAACTCAAAAACCAGAGGGCAGAAGTCACTCAGCTCATAATTGAGGACTATGAATTCAACTGTGCTTAAGACCAAGGAAATGGGAAACTGCTTTTGGCTAAAGGCCTTCTCCACACTGTATCTGAATATATCCTGTTCTTTAGGCTTCCCAAGGTTTTATTTACCACAACACAAACTAGTTAGATAACTAACTCTACAGTTGTGGAGCTGTGTGATGTGGGAGGTCTGTCCATCCTGGGTTCCTGTATGGCTCATGAGAAGGATCCAGAGCCTTGTTAACCTTTGGAAATGCCACCTTTCTCTTGTGCGGGATCGGGCAAGTTTGTGCGTCTTGGCAGTGATCATTTAACAAGATTTTGCGGTTGAGAATGGCTTTTACTGGCATGATCAACATATTCCTACTGTTCTGGCATCCTGTATGCCACGCCTCAAAGGGCTCAACAGCTGTAGTGTTTGAGTACCTCAAAAAGTTTGGAGGGAGACCTGGCCTGAAGGAGGTGAACTAGACTCTACAGAGTCCAGAGTGCCCATTTTCTTGAAGGTGGTAGTATTTGATATGATTTTAAGGAGAATTTTACGGTAGGTCCTAGAAACCCTAGCTAAAACTTGACCTCCATGCATGAGGCTGCACATCCTGATGGCAGGAGCCAAATGCTGTTAAACCAGGCTACAGAGGTTACTTGTGATATATGTGTTTGGTTAAAAATACAAGGGTTTGTCGATGGAGCAGGATTGGGGATGCGGTAGGCTAGGCCCAAATTGGCTGATAGTCATAGAGAGTTTGATCATGGGATGAAAGGAGAGAGCAAGAGATCTTTATTTCCCTTTGCCTGCCCCAGCCCTGCCCTGCCTGAACTGGGTTAACAGGGGCAACTGCTCTTTAAGCATTTTTGATTTTTATTGCAGAGCAAAATGCTTTTGGGAAAGCTAAGCTATTATCCCCCCAAATAGCAAAATCTGAACCCAAAAGAGAAGAAGGTGAGGGGAGGGAGGGAGGGAACACAAGAAGGGGGCCTTTGAAGTGAGCTGCCCAAACGAAACCTGTGACATCAGAGAGATGGCAGATAGCTGGCAGAACAAGGCTGCCTTTGAGCCGGCCTCGGGCCCAACCAACGCACACTTTACACCCCACCTCCTGAAGTCAGAGATGAAAGATGCCCCAGGCAGCCTGCCTGACCCCATTGCCTCTGCTATCTCCACTTGATTGCACAGTGTTTTGCTCCAAACAATTCTTCACTGTCTGGGCTGCACAGGTGAATCTCCTGGCTTGGCTTATGAGTGGGGATGCCGGGCATAGCGAGGCTGCTTTGCTGTGGTTGCTTGCCTGCCTGCAGGATGTTTGCTTAGACGGTGCATTGTTCACGGATGAGAGAGGTGAGGAGGGCAGGATGGCACATAACCAGACAGTGGACACCGGGAAAGCATTGCTAGAGAGACGGAGTCGGGGACCCTCTTTGGGGACTTCATGGAGTGGTGTTGAACTGATTAAGTCCAACAACTTGTGTTGGATGCTATAAGCTGTCTCCCAACAAGGGATACTTCTGTATCGAAAGTACTTGCCCCCTCTCTGGCTTTCAAAAAAGTGTGGCGGAGGTCTGCATGTCTGTTGAGAAGAAAATGCATCTTTTGGGGAACAGTTCTGCCTCAGAAGAGATGTGTGATGGATTTGTGTAGAAAATGAGATGCAAGAAAATGACTACAAATAAAGTACATATTCAACAAGTTGAAGGGATTCTGAGAAATCATATAGGGATTTTGGAAAGCAGATAGTAGTGGGTCACATGTTTGGGGTTGGAACTAGCCTAACAAGTCTTCTCCGTGTTAACATGTGGAAGGAAAGACTGGAGAAATATAGAGCACTGTCTGTAGAGAGGGTGCATCAGATATCAGAGTTTGCATCAGAGGGGTTGTGGCTGTATCCTATGTCATTTCTTTATTCTCAGCTTCCTGGAACTTACATGATGTGAACTGAGACACCAGTCTTCAGAAACAGCTTTATTTTACATTCCCATCCTGTCACTGAAAGTTGTGGGACGGCGAAGTTCTCAATTTAGATAAAAATTAGACCAGAGCTCAAACTGGATGCCCAATACCACATCCCCTGATACCTGGTGTTGCTGTAAGGAGGTGTAGATCCTTGATTCATCTCTGAACATCTGTGAAGGCCAGGTACATGTTACCTATTCAGCCCCTAACTAATGATGTATATCTGCTTGCACTTCCTCCAAGATAGGGTAGGGTAACCCTCCTGCTCATGAGAGCTGGTGGGTGCAGTGCAATGCCTGTCAGAGTAGTGACAAAATGGGGTGATTACAATCAGTCTCTGATGAGATAATGGTTGACTGAAAAGGACTGAGTGGCAGAGCTCATCTTTAGAAGATCAACAGGCAGCGAAACTCGACTTCAGTGTATGCTCTGTAGACAGAAGGATTTGGGAAAGTCTTGGCGGTTAAGTAACACTGGAGATACATCCATGTGGCTTTCCAGTGGATCTTCTCTCAGCAGAGGCAACCAGAGGCACTGCCTACACTCATGTGAATGGGGTATATGTCAAAACCTGAAGGGCATTTGAACTGTTGAGTTTCTATAAGAAGATCTGAGCATCCTTTTGACCTTTAATGAAAAGATCAGAGCCAAGTTTTCCTTTGCATTCAGTGGCTTGTAAAGACTGCCCTAAAATCAATCTTACTAGTGGGAACATGGAAATTAATCGTGTCAATCTATCACTCATCTTGCCCCATTACGTTCAGCGACTGGAACTTGGCCTCAAACACAAGAACAAAGTGTCTTCTGTGATAGGTAACTGCTGCACAGGGGATGACATTGCATGACTTCGAGTGATTGAGAGTTGAGAACAAAAGAAAAGTTTGGATCCAACACTTTTCTAGACCAATTCAATACTTTCCTTGTTTAGGTCTATTCAATTTGATAGGATATCTTGGGAGCAAAGGATTAAACGTGTTTGCAGATTTGAAGTCTCAGTTGCAAGGGAAGCCTGCAGAAACTTGCTTTGGGAGAATTTGCAAAATGGTCAAGTTAGAAAAGTTCAGGAAGTGGGAAAAAAAAATCAACTTGGAAATGGTGGGAAATACGTGGAAAAGGTTTGAATTCTTTTTGGGAAAGGCCTTGGAGAAATAAACTGAAAAAATGAGTGCATGTGAAGTAAACTCGTCTGTAAGTAGACCATAGGGCCAAAGGTCATGACCTTCAAAAAAGACTTTTTTAATGTTTACGGATAGGAATGATGCCAATGTTGGTGGCTTTCGTACATCTCCAGCCACCAAATCACTCTACCCAAATTTGGCCTTTGGTCCTCAGATAACAGTTCTTCTCATGATATCTTTGCCCACATCATCTCCATATAAAGCTAGCTTGGAGGCTGAGCAGGAAAGTGAGGTCCAACCTATGGCTGTCAAATGTAACTGAGATTGTTGATGTTTTTGCAGTGATTGTAGAAGAGATACAACTGGGCTAACCTCAAGAGGACCTCCTAGCTGGATAATAGTAATAGCTGTGGTGACACATGACTCAAGTTTGGCATGAAATTAATCTACCTGGCTGATGGTTTTAGGTTTAATTCATGTCTCTAAAAGTCTAAAGATCTGAAGAAATGTCACTACAGTGTGCACAAATCATACCCAAACAGTTCTCATCTTCCCACACTGCCTTGTTGTTCTGTCCAAGTAAAAAGCTTCTCTTAGATTTCTGCTAAACTATAGCTATTTTATCCTATGGGAGGTCATCTGCAGGATTTCTAGATGAAAAAGCTTACCATGGTTGTGTTGTCAGAGTGCATTTAGAGTTAAACAGAAGAACCTTTATGGGGAAACCAAGGCACAGGGAAGATAGTGGCTACACCCAGTGTAGGCTCACAAATGGACCACATTCACTGCCCTCTCTCCTGCACACTGATGTCCACTCTGGTGTCCTGATAGGACTCTGAGCAAACCCACAGAAGCCAAGACCCTCATAAGTCTTTGGGGCTGACATGGTGCAATGCTATCGGCTCTGAGAGCTGCCTGGAGGTGCCAGCAGGACTGTCACCATGAAGGCTGCAAGGAGACGACAGCCCCTCTCCACCCCGTGCCTCCCTCGGTGGGGGTGCTGCTTGCCTAGACATGGTACCAGCTGGAGGGCTGTTATTAGGCTGTCACTCACAGGCACCCAGTCCTCCACATATAGCTCCATTATGAGACAGTTTGTTATTGTGGCACTTGCAGGGGCTTTAGGAGAGCAGCTGAGAGCTGAGCTGGTCTTGGAGAGCAGTGTTGGAGAGAGGGAGCAGCCCTTTCACTGCAGTCCCTGGGTGTATAGTGAGCCTCATTCAGCAGCTCTGTTAGCCTGTCCTCACCCAGGGCAAGCCAGGATGTCTGAGAACAACTCAAGGCATTGGCTTGACTTGGGAATTTAGGACTAAGAAGACTTTTTCTCTAGTGCTCTAGTATCAAGAAAATGGGAGAAAAGTGTGACTGCCTGGTGAGAGCAGCCTCTTGGCCTCCTGCAAAACCTGAACACCTGAAAGACAAAGCCGAGGGTGGGTAGAAGCTGGACCTTTGGGAAGCTAGCTTTATTAGGCTAAATAGGCCAAAGATGTCCTGATTTGAGAACTTCATGCAGCTATCTGTTTGGAGCCATGTTGTCAAGCCCCTGCAGTGACTGTGTGTCAGTTTTCCCATCAGTCGCTTCTCCAAGGGACCTTGCCAGAACACTTAGGACAATGTTTCAAGGGGTGTAAATCTGGTGGATCAGAGGGTGCTGGACACCTTAATAGCTTCATGGTTCCATGCTTAAGTGTTTTTTAGCCTTCTTGGAAGTAGCGAGAAGAGCACTTTCCTGTGGTTAGGAGATACTACTTTTTTTGAAAGCTATAGCACTAACAACAGTTGTCTCTGGCCTCTACCTGCCACATTAACATCTGTGATCACCAAAAAGTCCTGCTGAGGCCTGTGTTCCAGGTATGGAGCATGACTCTTGTGTGTGGCCATCTGGGAGTAGCAGAGGACAGAGAAGCTTTTAGAAGTTCTTTAGAAGCTTTTTTTGGTGTCACAGGTTGGTTAATTCCAAGGGTTGCGAATTAAAAAGGGCTAGAGTAGGAGAAAGGATGGCTAGAACAATCTCCCTTCTAGCCCATGCCCTGATGCAGGACGGGTTGGTGCTTGCCAAGGCTGTGCTTAGCATCTGCCAGCGATGGAGCCAGCAATGCTCTCTAGGCATTACATTTTGGAGAGATTTCTGCATTTCCACTCTCCCTGCAGTGAGGCATGAACATGAAGACGGAGGCTTCGTTCCCTGCTGAGGATGACTAGCTGTGGAGCGTGCGGGCTCCAGGCCTTGCGTATCCCCTGTGGTTAGTGCTGGAAAGATGTTTCTGCATCCCTGTTGCAGGCTGGCTCCAGGGAGGACCACAGCTTCGCCCAGCACTTGTGAAGAGCCTCATGCTGAGCCATCCCTCCATGCTGGGCTCTGCCAGTCTGTCATGTCTCTGCTGCGAGGTCAGGGCTGCAGTCGTCCCTCTGCATTGCCCCATGGGACCTTGGCCTGCAAGGTGGCCTGGGGAGCTTGGTGCCCATGTGTCCCTTTCCACTCCCTTCTTCGTTAAGGCGCTGATCTCTTCCCCATAACAAGGGGGCTTCTGTTCGACAAAACCTGCCAATTAGTCATTCTGGCTGGGTATAAACGTGGCACTTGAACAGCTGACGGGACGGCGGGCAGTCCTGCCCCTTCTCACAGCGTTGCCAAGCTTGCCATTAACACAATGTGACAACTAATCTCTCTATAGCATCTGACTGAGCAATTTTAATTAATAGCTCTGTACGCTTGCACACACGTCTGTGCCCCCTCTGCTTCACACAGGTACCGCATGCCTTTAAATCTCCTTCCCTTGCTTTGCAGCCTGGGGGGACAAAGAGGAGCAAGAGCCCCATCCTGCCCCAATTAGTGCTGAAATGCAGTTGGTACGGGCGCTGGCATTCAGAACTAGCCAGGGCATGCTGTGCCCCCTTTGCGATGGGGTTGGGACCTCAATAAACGTGGTAACATGGGAGCTGAGGTGTTTTCACAGCTCGACTGGCACTGGGTGGCTGGGGGAGGCAAAGGGATGGCAGGGCTGTGTGGGCTCTCCAGGTTGCATGTGAGAGAATTGGAAAGGAGGGAGGCAAAAAGGGCATCTGCTTCTACAAAAAGGTTCCCTGGCGTTATCAGAGAGCCTGAGAAACTCAGAAAGCATCCTACTTCCATGCCTGATTTCTCCAGGTCGGACATAAATGGCCATGGCTTGGCAGATGTCTGGTCTTGCTGCAGAAACGCCTCGGGTTGCTCTAGGACCATGGGGAGGGCTGGTGCACAGTGAGCTTGGATGCTGCTTTAGGCAAATGTTGCCATCAGCACCTTTTTGGGGACACGGATCTCTGCAGAGACATTGTTGTGACATGGTCTCAGCACAACTGGGAAAGGACACTGATACTGGAGCCTCGGGAAGGCTCACCATGCTGGGATGGGTGGATCCCTGCTGTGGGCATGGAATAAGTCTCCCATCGAACAGGAAAAATAGTTAAGAGTAAGAGCTGGGCTTTCTTGGTAGAGTCTGTGGCAAGTAAAAAGAATTGCCTGGAGGGGATCCGCTTCTGGAAAGGCTTAATGATTGCGGTGATGGACCAGTATGCACCTCCTGTCTGCAGCACCTTTCCTTTGATCTCTAAGGGAGTTTCAGCCAAACCTCAAGCGCTGCGGACTTGGACATCACTTCCATGATGATCTTAGCACCTGACCAGAAAAAGTCTAATCCCTCAGCCACAAGGCCTGACTGAAGTGGATGAGGGCAGGTGATTTCACATGGGTGCAGTTTCTGCTCCATAACCTTGCTGTGAGCAAAGGCTGTGCTGTGATGGTGCCAGGAGAATGGGTGCGACGGGGCCAGAGGTGTTTGCTTCTGATGTCCAGGATTCTCAAGGGCTGGTGCCACACGTGGACCACTGCTCACTCTCAGCCCCGGGGAGAGCATCGCAGCCCTGTAGCAAGGCGAAGGACACTGAGGCAAGGGGACGAAGGGTGGATGAGAAGGCAGTGCTCCCCAGCACCTCCTAGGCTGGCCAGTGGCTGTGACCAGCCTTGCTGGAGCCACAGAGACCTGCCCCATCTGCCCGCGCGGCCGCGCGGCGGGGAGCTAATGAGAAGCAAGGTGAGAGGCAGGAGACGGGCTGACAACCGACTGGCTCCGCAAGCTGCCGGGAGTGCGCGGGCGGCAGAAGGACGGCATCTGCAGCCCCGGCATCTCCAGGCTAATAATGAGGTTATTACTGGCCCGCTGCTTGACGGCCGGCACCAGCATCTCTCGCCTCTTAATCGTCTCAATTCCCACTTGTGGATACGGCGTGAGTGGCTGGATGGGGAAGTGCAGCTTCATCCTACCCTCATTCTTACTTTCGGCCCAGGGGTTTTGATGGGACAAGGGTGTGTTTTTAACCTTGCTTCTAGAGGAGACTGCAGCCTGCTGCCCCCTTCATGTCCTGGATGTTCCTGGCCCCTTGTATTGTGCTTTGACAGGGGGAGAAAACTCTGAGATAATTCAGTTCCTATGAGTTTTGTGAGAAAGGACAGGTAAAGGAGAAGGCTATTAGCCAGGTTTCCCTGGAGGAGAAGGCTGGCAATGAGGAATTGGAGTCTGGGATGGGAAAACAAGCCTTCCCTGCTGATGGAGTTTGTGGAGAGCAGTTGTTTGGGGAAAGTGCGAGATGATGCTTAACTCTGCCTCTGGCTGCTACAGGGCAGATGGGATTTCACCCCCATCTGCTTGGTAATGGTGAGGCTCCCACAAATCCCACAAAGGAGTTTGCACAAGGGTAATGACGGTGGGTTTTGCTCATCAACTCCTTAAGATTTCCTAGATAAGAAGGCAGCCTTTTACCTAGTCCATACAGGCATTGGCTATTGGAACAGTACAGTGTGTAACAGCCCTTGCCCTCCATTGCACCATAAATCACATGTTTTAAAAGTCTCCATATATATATGTATATTTTTTTTTAAGGCAACCCATGGTTTAGCTGAGCCCTGTGGCCCTGGCATGCTGGCTAAGCTGCAAAGGGCTTGCGTGGTCCAAGGACCTGTCCTCCTCAGGAGCCGGCCGGCGTTTTGCCTCCCGGAGCAGCTGGTGTGGATGTCGCAGCCGATTACGTCGGGAAGGAGGTGAGCAGCAATGCGGTGACACTTCGCCTGCGAAGCCCTGCTGTCGAGGGGCAGATGTGGAGGCCAACACATGTTTGCCGCTGCCGGCGAGCCTCTAATTAACCACCTTCGCCGCAGACCGGTGATGGCACTGTGCCTTGCGGGGACCTGGCCAGGGAGCCCTCCGGAGGAGGCAGCGGGATCCAGCGGAGTGGCCGGTGCCGCTTGTCCCCCTTCCAGCCATGCTCATCCAGAAGGACGGGGCGCACTCCATAAGCAAGGCTTGGCTTCGGGAAGAAAAATTCTAAAAATCAGAAAGGAGGAAAGAGAATTCTAAAAATCAGAGAAAGGAATCTCCACCCCTTGCTTTCCCTGTGCCAAAGCAGCCTGGAACAGTCCAAAATTAAATATACAGCACCTAGCACCTTAGGACTTGGGCGCGCCACGGGGGAGCTGGCACTGCAAGACCAAGGCACTGCAAGAGCCTTTCTGGCAGGATTTTAGCTGTCATCTGCACGCCTGCCCCAGGCTCCGAGGAAGGCGGATGTGCCGATGGGACCCCTTTGCTCTTCGTGGAAAGGCACCCTGCAGCTGGCTTCCCACAAGGAAAAGCAGCTGTGCTCTGTGCCAGCTCTGGCTCTTTTCCTAGCACCAAAATTTGGGTGCTGTCTCCAGTGCAGCTCAGAGTGGAGCTGGGTGAGGAGGATGTTGGGCGAGGAAGATGCGGCTGCAGCCTTCACCTCCAGGATGCTATGCCAGGTGCCCAGGGACCTTGGGCCACTGCCACCAGCACATCCCTGTCCCTGCTACCGCCAGCGCATCCCTGTCCCTCTCTGCAGGCTGAAGCCTCCATCTCGTGGCCAAACCCCGAACAACACATTCACCAAGGCAGGGGACAGCGTTTAATATCTGTGTGGGGATCTCTCCCTCCTGGGGCGTCTTCAATGCCCATGTTTCATGTTTTAGCTTCCTGCATGGCCCCTGGTTTCACGATGGCCCTGCTTTCTACAAATGCCCACCTTTTAATTAATATTAATACCCTCTAGCTTTTCTATCTCTGCTTTGAATATAAGGCATCCAGTCATGGCAGAATTCCCACTGCATTAAGAAACACATGGAAGTGGAACGATGGATGCTCTTGAAGATGGCCCTCATTAAGGTCCAGCCCTTCCTCTCAGCCCCGCTTGTCTGACATTTGCATTTTTACTGCTGCTTTTAGAGACTCCTGAAATTCAGGGGCCAGAAAAGGCATGGGATCCTCCCCCTTTCATTTTATGCCCTTTCAAATAAAAAAAAAAAGCATGAAAGATGGGATTAGGATGTGGGTGAAACTTTGCATTTGGCTGCTCTGGAGGGCTCTTCCAGAAAGACCCAAAGGCTGCAAGGCCACAGCTCGGGGGAGGCAAAATACTGCTGTTCCTTTGGAGGTTCCCTTAATGGGCACAGGACCCGGCTGCCCCAGGCACAGGTGGGGCTGCTGAAACACACCTTGACATGTTCCTTCTCCTTCACCTTTGCCACCTCTCTGCAACCACACGTGCTCGCAGGCGGGGCATGCTTACTGCGATGGGAGGCACCTCTCCTGCTCTGAGCAGCAGTTTTCCTGATTGGCTCGCAAGTTCTTTTCTTGGTGGTGGTGAAGCCATGCACTCCTGGAGAAGGACAGCAGACCCTGGAGCATCTGTGTTTTAATCCCCTCCCCATCTCCCTTTACAGTGCCCAGCACCACCACCCCCAGCCATGTCCCAGCACAGGGCCTTGCTGCAGACTGCATTAGAGCCTCCAGGGCCTCCAAGGAGGTCTCTTCTGTTCGCTTTCCACTAGAGGTAGCTGGAGCTACGCACAACCAGCCACCAGTCCCGAGATTTCCGTATCGCCAGCCTCAAATCCACACCGATGTAAGGGCTCAGGCTGCCTTCTCCAGCAGTGCTGCACGCAGTTTGCTGCTGGTGAGGGCGACTTTCTCTCCGGGACAGAGCTGGGGAGCTTTGACGGATGGAAGGACGTTAATATTGAACGCATAATTAGCGCGGCCAAGACCCAGAGTCCTGCTGCGGCGGGGAGCGTGGAGGGCATCAATATTAAGGTGAGTGACTAAATGGATTCCAGAGGTGAACTGAAAGGCATTCTGGAGTCCCACAGCCAACTCCGGGGACGCTTGCTGTGCTCTGGGCCAAGCAGAGCATCTCCAAAACCAGGAGGCCGTCCTGTGCAGCGCAGTGAGCTGGGCTTAATACACTTGTTTTTAAAGGCTGTGTGCTGTAAAATAAAATAAATCCTTTGGAGGGGAGTTGCACTTCTGGGGTTCTTGCTTTCTTTAACTAGAGAACTAGAAACTTGGTTTGGGTTAACTGATGGATTTTCTTAATAAAAGCAATTCCTTTTTGCTTAATGCCTTTGATTCCTGGCGGTGAGGCTTTGAAAGACACTGTGGCTAGCTGGGGTAGGGGGGTCCAGAATTGGAGGTGGGAGCTGTAGATCACCACAGTGGTAGGAAAAAACTTTCACTGCAAGACTGGAAGCGGGGAAAAAAACATCCCGCACAGCAAGAAGGAATGAAAAGCTTGAAAAATATGCACTGGATTTATTTATTACTTCCCAGGTTTATTCATTACCTCAAATCAGCAGCATATCCATTCCCATGGTGGGGGCTTGTAGTTAGTTGTACCTTTTTGCCAGTCACAGAATACAATTTTTTTTTTATTTTTATTCCCCTCAGGGAGAAGATGCTCCTGCTTCCCACGAGGGGAAGGCGCTGGAGGAGGCCAAGGGCACAGCCCTGGTGCGGAGGCAGGGCAGCCCCCGTCCTGCTGCGCGCCCTGGCCTCGCCGGCCCGGAGTGCCTGGCCTCGCTGCGGGACGCAGCCGGGATGGCTTTACAAGGTGCGCAAGCAGATTTACTGCCCAATAAAAGTTATTTAAAAGTTAGCCATGATTTTGCCAATGTTTGTTGCCAGGCTTAGTGTTCGGGATGAGTGGGATGGGAGATGGCGGGGTGGGGAGAAGGACCATTTTTTTTGTTTAATTTTATTTTGAGTGCCTTGCGGATGCCACAGCATGTTGCAAAGCTTCTCCATTGGGGTTCATGCACGGCAATGAGGAGCCAGCCTGGCACCAAATCCTGGGGGAAAACCCACTCCGGGCTCTGCTGGCCCCGCATCCCAGGAGCTGGGGTGGGGGGCGTTACTAGCAGGGGCTCAGCTGCAGCCCCCCTCGCCCCACCACCGCCACTGGCACCCTTTGCCCGGTCCTCCCCAACGCCGCAAAAAAGGGTTGTTTATACCCATTTAACGGCTGCCCTTTTGCATAATTGAACTCATTAACCTTCGTGTTTAATGGAAAACATGACTCGGGGGAGGGCAGGACAGGGGGGGCCCTGCACACTCCATCCCACCACCCCTGCAGCCACAACAAAAACGCTGGGGCTACGTGAAATGTTATTTGCATTTGGCCACTGGGAGCCAAGTGCTAAAAACCGAAGGGCTGGGGCTGGGGTGCCGGCGGCGGCGCGGGGGCTATGGCTTTCCGCGCTTCCCCGCCAGGCGCGCCGCAGCCAGCGCTGGCGTTTCGTCTCGGCGCGCGCCTCATCCGCTCTGACCGGGGAGAGGATTTTGCCCGCCAGGCCCCACTTTTGCTCCCCTATATTTAGCCTGTTATGAATATGTAAGAGCGTTGAAAATGATTCGCGCAGACATCCCTCTGTCTGGCCAAATAACGTCAAAGGCGGCGGCGGCAACCAAGGGCGCGCTCGCCCTGCTGGGGCCACATGGCACTGGGACGGCAGTGCGGCGTTGGGGGGGGGGGCCTCCATCCCTATCCCGCATGCCCGTGCTGGCATCAGTGCTCCCTTGGCATCGAATGCAACTCAACTGCTCAAAATGCTGTCTCTGGGGTCTGGCCCTGTGGCTGAGCCATCCAAACAGTGGTGGAAAGCGACTCATGCTCCGATCGGGCGGCATCACCGCCTCTTAGTGTCACCTGCCCTCCGCCACAGGGACACGTCATGAGAGCTGTCAGCTCTCAGCCTGCTCCCCAGCAGGCAGGTGGCACTTGGCAGGTCTGGGTGCTTCCTCACCGCCTGGCTCAGGTGCTCCCAGAGTGTGCAAGCCGGGGACACGACGACGGGCTGCCTCCATTGGCCACCAATGAGGGTGGTCATAACACCCATGCTGGTTTGGGGTTCAGAGCGGGCTATGTATGAAGGACTGCGCTCGCTTTGGGGCATTGCGGAAAAGACGGAATATAGCACTGTTCAAACCGTTAATGAAATGTCATTTGCGATTCTGTCCGAAGGCATCACATGGGGGAACAACTCACTTTTGTCCTGCCCAGGAGGTCTGGAGTAGCTCCCCTGCCTTCTCTGTGGGGAGATGGAGGGTGGCTGGGCTGGGATGCGGGGGTGGGGAATCCTAGTTATTTCTGAGACTCTTCTGGAGGACAGAAAAATGCATAAAACTGTAAAAAAGACGTGTGCAAACCTCCTCAGTCCAGGCCCCACCATGTTCAGAAGTCCAGGTTGTACCTGCTTCCTTATCCTCCCCTCCTCAGCCCTCCCCTTCTGCAGTCCGATTCCCAAATTTCTGAGTGATCCTCCAGAACCATTAGCCCAACTAGCCCTGCATTCTATCCAAGGAGGCCTTTATGGAAATTGAAAGCTAATTAAGTCTCATCTTGGCAGCTAATCGTGTAAGAAACCCACCACATTGGCTGCCCCGCTCTTAAAACAAGGGTGGCCTGTGAGCGCAAGTGGGGAAGAGCTTGATAGAGCCTGACAGGCCGCGAGCGTCCCTGTGATAGCAAGAAAGAGCCCTGGCCTCTGCCGGCAGCAAGGGTGACAAGAGCAGGGGGGATGGCAGACAAGGTGTCCTCCGCCTCCCATGCCCCTTGAGCCCCTGGAACATGTACCAGTGCACGAGGGCAAAATCCTGCCCCTTTGTTGCAGTCGATCACACCTCAAAGGACCAACCCCTGGGTCTTGGGTGGGTTGGGGGTTGGGACCATTTGGTGCCTCACTCAGGAAAGTGAGGGCAGTGGTGAGAGGTGCTCTCGCCCACACGAGGACATGTTTGGTTTTAATTGCTCCCTGCAGTCGTCGGCGTCTGGCCGCGCCGCACCCGAGATGTCACGTTACAGTCATGCGTGAAGAACTAATGGTCAAGGTTGACACTAGCAGCAAAATATCCCCGGGGAAGCTGTCAGCAGCGCAGAGAGCAAAGGGCAGCGAGCGGGAGGCTCCCAGAGAGGAGGGAGACGAGGCTGGGGCTATGCCTCATGATCCCGCACAAGGGAGGTCATGCTGCTACTGTTTCCTTGTCCTGCTGCGCTAGGCACAGCATAGTGAGCACAGGGCATGGCTTCTCCCAAGCTAGTGGTGCTGCTGTGAAAGGTTTCCTTTGGCTTTCAAACCACCTGCCATCTCGGCCTCAGTGCCCCGCTGTTGTGGCCTTATTTGCTCACGGGCCCTTCCCAGCAGCTGAAGGGAAGACCTGGGCAGGATGAGACCATATCTATCTCACCAGTGCAAGAGGCAAGGGGCTGGCATCAGTGCTTTGTGGACCTCCAAGAAAAGGCAGCATCGGCACAGCCCACTGAGCGCCTGGGGAAAGGGAGCCTTGACCTTCAGAGGACACGCGGAAGAAAGGCCACAGGCTTGATTGGCCGAGACAGGTGTGCCCGCGAGCGGCCGTCCACCTGGCCAGCTGCAGCAGGAGGTCTCCCAGGATACTCCTCGCAAGCCTTCACCACGAATCAGCCTCAAAGGCACCAAGCAGTCCCTGCTTGGTGTGTCTTTTCCCTTCCAGCTCACAGTAGGCTTTAAAGTTTTAGAAAGGAGGAATAAAAGGAGGGCATGGCTGACCAAGAGCAGAGCCTCAATGGGCCGCAAAAACCCAGCTCTCACCAGGCACCCCGGTGATCCGTGGAGGTGGAAGTGAGGAGAGGAGGTGTGGCTTACACGCACAAGCAGACTGGGCCACAGCCAGGCTACGCCAGTTCTTGTTAGCTAAGTGCTTGCGCCTTCTGGACGATTCTGTGTCTTTTCAGCAGTGACGGGAAGCCAGCCTCCTCCTCATCAGAAAGAGAAGCTATTAGCAATAAATATCCAAGCTTTTGCCCCTTTACCTTCATGTTAGCTCTTGATCTGAAGTGAAAGACAAACTGCCTGTTGAGCCCAGCTTGGACTAGCAGTGCTCTTTTTAGACAGCAAACCCAGAGGCTTCTACCTCAAGGCCAGGCATTCAAGGTCAGGCAAGCAGGGTCCATGGGTTGTTGCCCCTGGCTCACCTGCCTGAGATGCCAGCATGGTCTCCACACAGCTTATCTATGAAGGTGAAGATCTCTGGTTAGTCCTTGTAGTATCTCTCTTTTTAGCAGACACCAGCTGGGTTGAGAGCCACCTCCCTGTGGTGCCTCCATCCACATCAGGGCTGAAACGCATCAAGGAGAGCCTGTGGCCTAGAGGTGACCTTGCTGCTTTCGGCCTCTGCATTGACATGTTCACCTTGTGGAAGAGGTAGGAGCAGAGCAGGGCAACCGTGGGCAGCTTCATGTACCGTTCCCTGTGGCGAGCGATAGCCACGGCTGGATTAATTTGGGAAGGCGGGCTGTCAGCTGATGTCAAGAAGCAAAAAACCGAGTTGGGTTTCGGTGGCAATTAAGTTCGTATAATGTGAGAGCAGAAGGGCTGGCTAAAGACATGGTAACAGCTGAACTGTGCATCAATTTATTCAAACGCAGTTTTCTGTGAGAGCAGAGTACGTGCATATCATTAGCGCCAAACATCTCTAATAAGACTGTCTCCACTACTATGTCCAAAAGAGCTTAATTAACTTTGTTTCATGACGAGCCAGGGAGGCTCCTTGAATGTCTTTCTTTTCCTCCTAACATGAGCATATCAGGTCTTGAGACATCTATAAAACCACCCCCTGCCCCGTGTCACTAGGGATAGGATGCCTTGAACACCAACGTGGCCATTGGAGTTGGCCATGGCTTCTGATTTGCTCCCTGGGCCCAAAACACTTCTAGGTTGTTTTGCAAGACCACCTTCGTTTGGAAGCCGGTCCTTCCCTGCTGCCCATGTCCTCTGGAGCGCTCGTCACTGGGAAGCTGGCAGCCAGATACATGGTGCCTCATCACCAGTTCCCCCTTGCCCCGTGCTGGCCAGGCTCCAGCGAGCAAGCCGGTGTTTGGTTAACGTGCAACTCTCTCAGTCCCGGCTTAATTAATCGTAATGAAATAACCTGCGTGCCTGCAGCCCAGGATGGCAAGTTCACCTTCACTCGGGCATAGGGCTGCCGTGCTGGTATAGAAGGGGCCTATGTCAATGGTAATGAGAGCCTCTTTCTTCCATTGTTTTTTTTTATTTTTTTTTTTTTAGTTTTTGTTTTCTGCATGCAAATGAAGTGGAAGCTTATTAACAAGATGAGAGGCTGGAGTCTAATTAGCAGTGGGCCGAGGGGAGATGGGATGTAGCTGACTCAGCAATCGCTGGTGCAGCATTTTCCCCACCCTGCTCCATCGTGTAGGCCCCGGGGACCGTGCGCCGGTCCAGACGGAGGGGATCTGCCGGCATCCAGGTGGGAGGGAACCACAGTAAAACATTTTACTACAAAGCCGAATTACTCCAAAGACTGATGGACTGACTTGCGAGACCCACTCGCGTTTATGGAGGTCGTAAGTTATATACTCCCAGTGAACGGGAGAAAAACATAACAATCATCTTTTATAGGCGAAACTTCCTGCGATATATTAAAGTCTCCAGCAAATGGACACGGGGTTTACTGCGTACTATAACTTTAATGCCTCCAAAGCACGCGGTTATTTTGGAAGGGTTATTAATATCGGGGGCATGCTTGCCATCCCCTGCACACGGGTGAAGGCCCCTGCTGCCAGCTCCATGCGTAATCATCTGCTCTGTGCCTCAGTTTATCCTTCAGTTGCCCCTCAAAAAACACCAGGGCTAAATTAGTTGCCCAAAAATAGAGAAATGTAGGGGAATTTTTTTTTCCACTTACATATTGGGGTGGATATATACAGAGAAGCAAAGGGAAGCAATGTGAGAAGGGAAAAGGTGCAGAAGCGAGGCGGGGAGGAGATAAAAGCCCCTATGGTGAAAATGCAAACAATTATAAAATAAAACAGTGGGATTTGGCTGTCAGGGTCCTTGTTAGACTAGCAGAAGTGGCTTAGTCTAATGGGGTGATATTTCTTGCCAGTTAGAAAACATGTCATCCCAGCTAAATTGGCTTTGCAATTTAGTGGTACCGCCTGCAGCCTCCCTCCCTCCTGCCCATCCGCCCCTGCCCTTCCCTGTGGAAAATTTTAACAGATGTGGAAAGTTTGGGAAGACGAGGGGTGGGTTTTTTACAAAAACTGTTTAGTTTGCCTTGCAACTCAAGGATTGGGAACTGATTATCTAAAAAAAAAAGGTAGATAATTTACAGAAGCACTGCCCCACTCCAATATTAGGGAGAACGCCCAGGAGCTGACTGCAAAAACTGCAAAGGAAGGGTCAAAAAAGGGTTTAACTGCAAGTTTTAAGCGTGGTCTCCAGACACAAAGCTCCCGGGAGAGCCCTGCACAAAGTGTCCTGATGCCTCCCTCAACCCAACCCAACACAACCCACCCCTTATACCCTGCACCGATGCAGGAGCTGCTCCTCAGCCTGCCATCTCCAGGGTGGGAGGAGGCATCTAAAACTACCCCAAGGGCCCACGATCACTCTTTTTTTTTTTTTCCCTTGCAAAAAAAAATACGCCAGGTTTGGTTTAGTTTTTTTTTTTTTTTTTTTTGCAACAAAAGAAACTATTTATTTGGAATATGCATTACCAGTACAAATCAGGAAACTGTAAAACCTACACCTTGTTAGTATCGTCATAGAACAGAAAAGTCTCAATTGGAATCAGAAAGACAGAGGCCTTTTTTTTCTCTCTTTTTTTTCTTTACAGAAGCAGAAAAGCTTAAAGTTTCAAAAACAGATCAGAACAGAGAGTCTTTTTCTTTAAGGGATTTTTTCTTTTTTTTTTTTAATATTTGGAATCCGTTAGGAAGAGAAAAAATAAAAAAAAAGCAGGGGGGAGTGGGGGGAAGGGGAGAAAGAGAAAAATAGCAACTCTGGAGAACTGGGTCAGCTTTACAAGGGACAGAAAGGGCTTTGCAAGGAGAACAAAAAAGCAAACCAACAAAACCAACCCCCCAGGCAATGTCTGATTTACACTGTCTCAATAATAATAATAATTATAATAATAATAATAGAGGTGTATGAAAAAAAGAAGACTCAAGGTAGCCTTGGGATTTAAAAAGTAACACCTCAAATCCTAAACCGATTAGTGATGTGAAAAGTTCAGCTTTTTTTTTTTTTTTCTTTTTTTTTCAAGTCAGAGGAGAAAGAGGGAACCTCTAAGGGAACTTTTCTCTTAAGGGAAAAGTAAAAGGATCCCACTCAGTTTCTGTCTCCGGGCTCCTCCTCGCAGCCTCCCGGGTGGCTTTCCAGAGGTACCGCTGGGTTGGAATGCGGGGGAGAGCCAAAGGGCAAAAAAAAATGAACCCAACTTGTCACATCACTTCGAACCTGGCTCAAAAGTGGAGGGGAGAGAGCAAGCTGCAAGGCCAGTGTGTCAGGCAGGTGAAAAGAAATCCATCATCATCATCATCATTGCCCCCACCCCCAAATAATGCCAATAAAAATATAAAAAAAAGTAAATTTCTGGGTCTCGACGTTAAGAAACATAAAGTGTTAGAATGTACCTATTAATGCTCACTATTCCAACCATTTTTTTCTTTAAAGTTTTACAAAATGAATTACTGCCACTTTTTTTTTAAACATTGTGTAAGAAGAAATGAGTGTGCACAACTCTACACTTTTCTAGCATTCTTGAACTAATTCACAAATGCAAGAAAATTAAAAAAAAAAGGGAAAAACAACGAACCAAACAAAAAAAAAAGATGAATGTAGGTAGTTTGATGTTATAAACTATACAGGAATGAAGCGCTTGTTGCCACAGAAAGAACAGGGATGGGACCTTCCCCCTGTCCAATTTTGCGTGCTAAGAGGGTCATTTTAATGTTTTTTTTATTATAAACACTATTAAATTCAGACTGCATTTTTGGTTTTTTTTTCTCCTTTATCTGAATATACAAGAACATTCATTATCAAATGTTCGTTATCATCAATACTACAAAGAACGAGACACAAATCGCAAGAAACAATGGAAAATGTTAATAAAGCTGAAAGAATCGAGTTTTTTTGTGTTTTTTTTTATTTTTATTTTTTTTGAGTTTCTGCAGTTTTTGTTTGTTTTTTGTTTTTTTTTTTTTGTTTCGTTTTGTTTTTTTTTTTTTTTTGTANTTTTTTTTTTTTTTTTTTTTGGTATCGAAGTTCAGGTTTTTCTGGGCAGAACAACAAAAAAAGGAAAAAAAAAGAAGAAACAAACCACAACACTTCAGGGGAAGGAGGAGGAGAGTGGGGAGGAGAAACGCAACTGAATAAGGGAAGAAAAAAAGGGGGGAAAAATTGAAAAGGCAAAGAAAAAAAGGTAAGCGACCAGCCAGCTACGACAATGCAAACTGGAGGGATAAAAACTGGGGAAGCGAAAGTGGGGTTTTGCAAAGTACCGTGGAGGAGTTGCCGCGGAGCCAGGGCAGGGCCACGAGGCAGCTCGGCCCTGCTGGGCCCGCAGGGACCGGGACGTCCCTGCTGGCGCTGTGGCTCGGGATGCGCGCGCCTGGCCTCTCCTCCGCAGATGCGCGGGGCGTGCGGACTGTCAGGAGGCCACGGCAGGAGTAGCGGTGACTGTGGAGAGAGAGAGACCAAGGGAGGAAGAGGAGGGCAGCCTTCGGGGTGGAATGACCCTCTATTTGCTCTTGACATATTCACTGGTGCCCACTAAGGACCAGCTGGTGGACGGACGAGGCCTCACTCCGACTGCCTTCTCAGGGAAGACAAGGTCCCTCAATGCCAGCCACGTAACAAATGAACGAAAAGCATGACCTTTTCACCATTCTCTAAATCCAGCCTTTCGAGTGTGCTCCAAGTCTTGCTCTGATCCGCACCAGCTTGGAGATAAATCGATTCCTCTCAATGGAGGGGAAATTCTCAGATTTGAAAGCAACTGCTGGACAGTGTGGGGTTCTTTGCCATGGAAAGCCAGGCACCAGGACCAAAAACGCTTGGTGCTGGGCTGTGGGCGAATCTCCTTTTTTTTTTTCCATTGGAAGGGTGGTTCTCAACACTGCTAGAATGACCTCAAGATGGTTGGAGACACAGAGGCCATCACAGGTGGGGTGGAGAAGCAGAATGACCTAAGGACTTGGGAGAGCACGAGATGTTGTGAAGAGGTATTAGAGTGAATCACAAGGTGCCAGGCTCATTATACACACAGGCCCTGATCCTGCAAGCCGCTACCCTGGACATGCGGAGGGGTTGATCTGGCCTCCTGGCCTACTAGAAGAACTTGCAGCCAAAACTACTGCACTCCAGTGTCCTCCTGCCCTATCACTTGTTGGTCAACTGCATGTGGTAAATTTGTTATCCTGGTCTTAAATAAGAGGCCACATCAGCTGTCTAAAGGATGTTCAGGGAGGAAGAAACCCTACTTATCACCAGTCACCCCCAAAAAGCAGACTTGTGGCTGGCCAGGGGATCGCTCAAGTTCTCCCATGCCTTTGGAGGCCACATTCCACAGGAACTCCAAGGACTGAAACTGTCAGCCTAACCTGAAAAAATTCCCAAGAGGGACATCCACTCATCTTGCAGAGCTCCCTCTCAAGCAAACCGGCTGTATTAGCAGTAACAAAAAGCACTCAGTCCCTTCACTCTGCACATAGCCTGTGTCTAGCCTCTGTGTCCAGCCTCTGTGATCCAACTTTGGCTTCCCTGAGGTAATTTCCAACCCTAGGAGCTAAGAACAGCGCTGCCACGGTCTCTCCTCCATGCACTAGGCACCACCATCTCTCCAGCCCGGCTTGGAGAATGCAATGGCCAGAGAAAACCCCCCAACCACTTTGGACCCTATCAACACTTTGGAAACCTGTGTCCTTCTTTCCCACAGCCCACTACACCCCTGGTGCTTGCTCAACTCTACGGTGGGTGGCCCTGCAGGCAGAAATACAAGCCAACAGCAGGCGATGCTTTCCTCGATAGAAAAAAATCCACTGACAGCCTCCTGCACAAGTCCCATCCATCACTACTTAATGCTTGATCATGTAAAACACTGCGGACGCGCTTGGTGCCTTCTTTATCGGGGCTGATAACGTCTCATGTGCCTCCTCCTGCTCTGTTTCATCCCCTCCTCTCCTGCCCATCCCTAGCAGTATCACAATGACGGGTACCGGCGGCTGCAAGCACAGCTTGGGAATGGCCTGGTACCTTTGGCAAAGCCAACAGGAGCAAAGCAGCAGAAACTGGCCTTGTTCTCCTACATGCAAGCGCAGTCGCATTCACCCGCCCCACAACCAGCAGTGCTGCGGGGTTGCTCGCTGAGGCTGCGGCGGCGCCACAGCGCGGGGAGGCGAGGCGGGCGCCCGCCAGCCAGGCCCGGTGCCAACACGGAGCAGGAAGCGGCAGCTGCCCTCTGGCTGGGTTGGCGTTTCCCTGCTGCGAGGTAGCGTGCAAGAAACGGGGTGAAGTGGCTGGGCTGCCCGCGGAGGAGAGGAGTGAGACTCAACTGAGGTACGTTTTTGGCTCCTCGATGAGAAACCTAGCATGAGGCTGTGCACTGCTTTTGGTCTGTGTTTTTGTTGTTGTAGTTTTGTTTTTATTTTTTTTTTGCAGCAGTGATTTTTGCTCTTCCTCCTTACAATCCTTCTACCTGTCGAAACAGCCTTCGGTGGGAAGGGGCAGGGATGGGGCAGGGGTGGTGTTGTGGTGGCGGTGAGGTGGAACGAGGTGGGGAAGAGGGAAGAGTGGCTTCTACCCAGAAAATAAAGGGAAGAGAGTATAAAGAAGTGTCCAGATTGGCTGAAAAAAAGCATCCCGACGAAGAGAAGAGAAGAGAAGGAGTCTTCACGTGTGTGCTGATTGGGTTCACCTCCAGTCTGACTGCTGCGGTGTTCGGAGAGGCCCCCTCCCCTCCTGCCCCCGCCGGGGGCCAGGCTCAGCCAGGGATGCAATTTGCTGGGAGATCAGTTGGAGGTATCAGAGTGAACGCTGCCAGGGCCTTCTGTGGGGGAGGTCACCGACGACGGGGTAGTAGCGTCTTGCCAACCTCCATTAGCCTGCAGGAAGGGAGTGAGAGACACAGCTGGATGAGTCGCTGCCACATGCGGCCGCTGCCGCCACGGACCCCACTCCAGCCTCTTCCTGTGGCCATAGGACCAACTCAACCTCAGCGTTTCCTTACCCCCACACGGGACCCCCCCCCCCCAGCTCCATCCCTCCCTTGGTGGGTTTCAGGACACAGTTCCTCAGGCAGAGCAACAGTGGGGAGGGACCGTGGGCTGCCCGTCCCAGGGGACACAATGCCTTACAACATGCATGGCCCCAATTCCTGGACCTCCTAAGAGCTGGGATGCGCAGAGGGGCCTCACGGCAGTGAGCGGGCAGAGGCTGCTCCCTCCTGGCTGCTGCCGCTTCCTCTTGAAGCTGCCATCCCCTTCAGAGAGGAGCAGATGTCGTAGCCAGCCTCCTCGGCTCACTCTGACATTGATTCAGTGCTGGGCTAATGAATCCTTCCCAGCTCCTGCCTGCGCTCAAGTCGGTAACAGCCGCCGTCCCGCTTTAGACATGCCTGGGCTGTTCGGCCCACACTGTCTGCCTCTGCCGGCGCCTCCCTCCGCAGCGCTCCACTGACGCGGGGCATCCATCACCGGCTGCCCATGACAGCGCCGGGAGCGCGCGGCGGCCGCAGAGCTGCTGGCGTCAGCACGGCACGGCTGCAGGTGGGCCCTGCACCGCTCGCAAGGACGGGTTGGGGACATGGTGCTTCCCAAAGCGCCCTGGGGCTCAGGGGAGGAAAGGCTGCCCTGCCCTGGGGCGAGTAAGAGGAGCAAGCCCCTAATCCTCCAAGACTCCCCGAGGACCATCGCTTCCCTGCCTGCCCCGGCAAAGGGCTACCAAGAGGCAGCTGAGCTGGGATCAACTACCACAGAGCTGCCCCAAAACACAAGCTGGAGTGTGGAAAACCAGTCCGCACCCAGGAACATAAGAAGTAGACAGGGCAAAAGGCAGTGTCACACACACAACCAGCTTGGGCATCCTTTCCCGTGCAGCCCCCCATGCCACCACCTCAGCCCAGGCCAGTGGAGGTATTTAGGCTACACAAAGACAGGAGCCGTGTGAAGTTGGTGCTCGATCTGGTGCACCAAAGTCTGCTGGCTTTGTGCCCACCTTGGGCATAGGCAGGAAAGCAACAGCCTTGGACACCCAGGAGATCCCCCACTGCACGTGGCAGCTGGCGGTAGCCCCTGCCACCCTGCACGCCGGCACCCATGTGCACGGCCCTGCGCATCCCCCCGAGAGCCAACATCTGCCCTTACACATCTCGGACCGTCGCAAGAGGCAGCAATTACTGCAGATTATCAGCCCGACAATGACAGGCCGTGTAAAGAGAGACACAGAGCCAACTCCGCCGCCCAGAGACTGGCATATTCAAGTACACTTAGGACATTAATAGCAATTTACGTGCCATCAGTGAGAGAGCACCACAATAGCGGCGCTGGCAGCCTCTTATTACGAAGCCTGTTATTTGTTGGAGTTACAAGCTATAATCACAACAGAAACTTTCAAAACCCTTATCTTCTGTGACGCACCAAATCTATTTCAGAGCCGTAATTGCTATGTCACCGGAGCGTTTGCTGCTTAATGCACTCAGATGCCATTTAGTGTTTGCAGGGTCATTACAGTGAGCAGAAGCGGGGGAGGAGGCGGAGGGGGCCCTTCAGAGCAGGGCTCGGTCCCTATTGTGCCGGACTATTTTTAGAGTGGCTCTTGCCTGCCAGCCATGGCTGAAAGGAGCAAGAGGGAGAACGTCTTGGAGACCGTGATGATGGTGCCTTGATATTCACCATCTCTCCCCCACTTCTCCCCTTTCTGCCCTCCCTCCCCCCAAAACGCGGGGAAGCCCTACTGTACTCCAGATTGGCAATCACCTTCCTCTCTTGCAGGGATGGAGCTTGTGTCTTGTGTCCTCATGATCTCCTCTGTCACAAGATTCAGTAGGAAGACAAGAGGATTTGGGGCAGATGCTGATCCAGCCTACCATGGGGCTTGGTAGTGCCCAAAGGCACTTCCATCTGCTCCACAGCTCTGCTCTGCCAGCCCAGGAAGGCTCCTTGGCTGCAGGCGGAGCAATGGGAAAGAGGCCCCAGAGCTGACCACAACCCGAGCATCATTGGCCATACGGTCCTGCATGGTATGGACAAGCTCTCCACACAGAGCCTGGATCCTGCACCCTCTTGAAGGCAAATAGCCACCATCCATGCTCACCCCTCTGTTCCCAGGGTCCAACCTGTTGTAGCCAGCAGAATTCCCTGGAGTCTGAACAAAGTTTGGGCATCTGCTGAGTAGACTGTGGGTGGTGGCGATGGGACTATCCACAATGATGTTGTGACACTCTGTAAGGCCACATGCTCGACCCATCCAGTCAGCTCTGCCTCATTTCCCTAGCTAAGGAGATCAGATGAGATCTGACCATAATGAACATTATGGGATCTGCTGTGATAAGCACCTCCATATGGGACAAGGGATGTTTCTGAGGAGTCAGCAGTGACTGTTGCTCTTTGCAGAGGGGATCTGGGGAGCCCTTGCACGTAGCTGTGACTGCTTCAAGAGGGACAGAAGTCAAAGACAGAACACCTTTTCAAACATCAAGGGCATGGCCTTGCTGGCTGTCCAAGCCATGGAGCCACACTGACGGATTGCTGAAGTAACTGTTTTTAATGCCCGTTCCTTTTATTGCTGCAGGTTTTGTGGCATTTTTGTCACCTCCAGCAAGTCTGGCTGCCTGTCAGCTCAGGGGTCAGTAGCTGAGTTTCTGCCTTGTTTTTGATGAGCCTTCTGCTTTGCAGAGACTGTCTAAACATACTGCTTTCTGTGACCAAATCCTTGTCCCACCATTCACAGGGCAGGCAGATATCGGGCCAGCCACCAAACTCATCAGATACAGGGGAAACAGAGAACCTGATGGAACAGGAGTAGCCTCAAAGAGATTTCATACCTGCAGTTTTTTCAGAGCCTGCTAGTCTCGCCTTGAATAAGCACTCAAGCTCTTACTAAGCAACAGGGAATCAGTCAGATCCAGCCAGCTTGAGGAAACCGAGCCACATGTGATGGGTGCTGGATGCATGCCTCTCGCCAGCCCTAATCCCCTGCCCCAGAAGGCTGAGGCACAGCAGAGCTCAGAGGTGACTGCTCTGACGTGTAGCAAGTCTTGTAGCCTCCATGGTGCTATCCCTGGGCTGCTGTCTCTGGGTCAAGGAGTCAAAGGGAGCAAAGTGGGGGACACAGGCAAGTATGTGTCAGTAGGCACCGGACACCACATAGGAATATCCAAAGTCACTTTCCCGAGGTTGTGGTGGCAGCTCTTTTCCTGCAGTCTTCAGCAAAGACATCTTCCACAAGTGATCAAATTTGTGTCGCTCACAGATCGAATACCCCCAGTAGACCAATTTTCAGTTGTGAATTGTAGCTTGTGGAGGGGCAGAGCTATAGACGCTTTCTTGCAAGGCACTGATTCTTGGAGAAAGGGTTCTCATCACAAGCATCCTACAGGCATAAGGGTCGCTGACGTGCCCTGTGACAATCCTCCTTTCAGCTGATGAGAGTGGATGCAAAAATCAATCTCGCACACCCTGCTACTCGCTACCAACATCTTAATGACAAATACTGCTGCGTAAATACATCCAGCAACACAGAACAGCATTTATAAATCAAAAATTTGCACACTGATGAACTTTAAAAATAGCCTCCTGCATTAGACTTTTAAACGATATATAAATTGGCCTGTCCAATTTTCTCTGCTAGAGGGTTAGGGATGGGAGGAACAAGGGAGACAAGGAGAGGGTGTGTTGAAAGAGTTTTTGCTAAGAATATTATAACTCATTAGTTAATTAGTTGGCTGACCTATGCATTTGTAGCAGCCTTATTCTGACTTACAAGAGTGCTCATAGGTAAAGCCACTGGAGCAACTGCACTTCATAACACAAGTGCACTGGTAGATCAGGGGAGCCCTGTCCTACAAAGATTCACTGAGATTCACTCAGTGGTCAGCAGTTGCCCCCAGATGGGTTCAACAGGGATTTAAGAACTTAAAATACTTAGCAAATTTAGGCTTGTGGAGTAGTGCAAGAAGGGGAGTTCTTTGAGAGGGCTATCCACCAGGTTATGGGGCTAAGAGTCTGTCTTTTATTGGACGTCATCACGGTATAGACTTCTAAATCCTTTGAAATCCCAGCCACAAGGACCCAAGGATGGGTATATATGCAGACCCACCTGAAAAGGCATCATCCAGTGCAAAAAAACCCCAACCTCAAAGCTTGCAAGAACAGCACAATCAGGCCCAAAGCAGCAGCTCCGTTACGACATAGGGTCCTTCCTTTGTCCCAGGGCCATCCAAGGCAGACAGGGAACCTCCATCACTCCTTGAGTGAACACATGAGGCCGCAGAGTCCTTGCCTCTCGCTGTGAAGAGCGCTTTCTGATGCGTCTCCGGCTGGGATGAGGAGCCAGCTGTTTTCTCTCTGCCTCAGACATCATCGCAGGTCACAGGGATGTGCTGGCTGGGACATAGCTGATTATTCTGGTAACGATGCAGAACTGACTGCAGCCCTTCCAGCCCCGCAGAGCCGACTGGAGCAGCGCGGGGTGGTCTGTCAGCCGTCGAGCCGCTGCGACTGGCAGACACGCTCTGCCCAGGAAACTGGGCTTTGGGTATATTTTTGTCCTCGGCTGTCATGACTTACATGCATTTAAAAATTCATCCTCCATCAAGGAATGCGAAGTCTGTGCGCCGTCTCCCTTGCCAAGGTCTATAACGGTGGAGCTGGGGAACCTGCTTCTGACTTCCCAGACCTGATGGGCTCTGGGGATGACTTAACCTCAGCCCTACACAGAGATCTTTGTGACAGGGCTCTTGACTAGGTTTCGGTTCATCTCCTCCCAGCGGCTCACAGGGATCCTCGAGTCATACAGGGTTTGCACAGTTTTTCTGTGTCACTAGCAGCCTTCTCCTGCAACCCTTTCTCAGCGCTGAAAGGTTTAGGAAAAACCTGCCTGCATCTCTGACGAGGCTTCGGGGTTCTTCTTCCTTGTGCCTGGATAAAGCAGTTTCTCAGACTTTGCTGAGGAGCAACGCTTCCCCAGAAGGCAACCACAGTTCAGGGATGGACAAACCATATGGCGGTGGTTCATCAAGCGCTTTGAGATTTAGTTGGGGAGACATTATGTGACCAAAAAAGCCACAGAGACATGCTGCCAGGGATACATGGGAAGCAAAAAATTTGGGGAGAAAGAGACACACAACTCAGAAGTTGCTTCCTCAACATCCTTCTCATCTCTGAACAGACTTCCCTGCTCTCTGCCTTGCTCTAGGTGCCTGCCAGAGTCACAGCAGCTATGTCTGGGGAAATATACCCCCTGAAACTGAGGAGTTGTCTCCAAAATCCAGGTGGCCATCTTGTCCACTCGCCGCACTGCCCCTCCCTGCAGGGCATTCCCTGCTCCTGGCCCCTTTGGGCCAATGTGGACTCCTGCTGCTTTAGAGAATCAACCCAAGCAGCCATCAAATCCCACACATCCCAGAGCCCCACCTGGGAAGTGCAGGCTGCACCACTGACTCTGTCAGCTTGACAGTTCCTAGTGATGTCCACGGCAACACGGGCTCTCCCACCACTGCCAATGGCCAGAAACACCACAACGATTGTTCTGATCTCATTTGGCTTCCAAGCTTGTACTACCTCTTTCTTCTCCACTCTCCCGTTGTCCCCCTCCCCGCTTCACAATCCCCAGCAGCAACCCTCCCCCCAAATTTTGGCTTAACCCAGCCCACTGTTATTTTCCAAGCCAACTGCAACCATAATCAGCTCAGCCTCTTTCCTTGCGGGTATTTTAATATATACAAAAGTATCATCTCTTATCATGATCAGCCTCCGATTCATTTACTCTTCAAGTATTAAAAAGCCAGAAAGGGAATAAATTCAGCGCACAGAGAAATTAATGCGGAACGATAGGCTCTTTCATGTGGCATTTTCAAGCACCATTTTTGCAATGGGCTTATGTAATGAGACATAATTATCTGCACATGTTCAATTACATTACTTCACAAATCCTCCCTGGCTCTGCCTCGTGACGTCGAGCTTCCCGCTAAGCCCCAGCGCCCGCTCCATCCCTGCGCACCCAGGCGAGAGGGCAGGAAAGCACCCAGCCCTGCCGACCGCCTCTGCCACCTTGCCCTCCCTGACGCAGTGCTGTGGCCTCCGCCACACCAAAAGCCCAGAGGATTTATAGGCCAGGTCCTGCCTTTGCAAAGTCCAGGTGGCCTCCTGGGCCAGCAAGTGTGAAGGGTCTCTGAGGGAGACGCGACAGGTCAATCCTCCTGCTGGGCTGCCTGCACGTGGAGCTGCCATCCCACCTGGGCGAACCGATGGTTGGCAGCTGAGGCCATGTTCTCCCTTCCCTGAGAGAAACATGGATAGAGGGAAAGGCTGCAGGGTGTGAGGAGGCTCTTTCAGAGTCTCCTCTTGCATAACGTCTCCTCTCAGCACCTTCCTTGCAAACTGACAAGGAGCCACAGATGCTGGCTGGCAGAGCTGACGGCTCCCCGGGAGTCCCTCTGCTGCGCTTCTGGAGGTGGATTGCTTGGAGAAGACACCCATGGTGCTCCTGGGGGTGACCTAAGCACTGGAGCTGAGCTCCCCACCAAGACTCCTCTTCCAGCCCTTCCCATGAGCTACGCAAGCGGCAAAACACAACAAATGCCGCCTTCCTGCCTGTCCCAGGAGAATCCCACCTCGGTCCGTACCCCTCCTTGAAAGGGACTGCAGCGACCATGCTGGCAGGGAGCCACGTCTGCAACCAACCACCCCTCCTCCCCGTGCCGCCCCAGACGGCCAGCACAGAACCCGCTCTGCACGCACAGCCTCCTTTTGCAGGCTGCCCCCTTCTCCCAGCTTGCTGTCACCGCCGCTGAGATGGCGGACGATTGATCTGAGAAATGAAGTTGGATTGCTGTCCCAAATCTACACTCCGTTCTCCTTGTGTGTGTCTGATCGATTTTGCCCTGTACGACACAGCTTGTCGCTATGAATTTTCATGCTAGTCAGAACCCGCCAGCGCACCCAGGAACAAGTAGAAGATGTTTTGAAGCCTTCCCTCCCCCTCCCACCCTCGCCCACTCCTGTTGGGTGAGCTTGCTTTGGGTGGCGCTTTCTTTGGCGCTTCTTTTGTGACCATCCCTATGACCAACCCCATGGCCACCGCACTGCCAACGTCCTCCCCTCTTCCCTGGCCCAACTGTTGGCTGGGGATGGGTTATTTTTAGATGGTCGCTCGGGCTGCCGCCATGGCCTCCTTGCCTGGGCGTTCATGGTGACATTCCCCACCGCCGCCGCACTAGGTGTCACCTGTTTAGCAGCTCCTCTCAGCGGAACGCGTGTGGCCGCAGGTGCCGCGTGAACGCTGATCCGCTCTGACAGGCCTAGACGCCAGCTGCCTGCACAAAGCCTGCCCAGTCGCCACTTTTTTTGTGGGCAAGACTCTGCCGTTGGCGTGACCGATACAGAAGCAATAAACTAGGTGACCGTAAAAGCAAAGACAAGTCCTACTAAGTGGCATTCTGAGCCCTATGGCTTTGAAATAATTGGTAGTGAGAGAACAAAAATGGAAGGAGAAGGAAAAAAAAATAAAACAAGAACCCAAGCCTATTTTTTTTTCTTACACTGATGCCCTGCGGACTATACATCTGACTTGCTGCGAGTCCGTCACTGTATCCTCCTGTCTGGCTGATAACATGGCGAAGGGTATCCACCTAAACAAACCAACGACAACAAAGACACAAATTAGAGTGGAAGAAAGGTTAGCGGGCAAAGCTGCTTCCGTTCATCTTTGGCATGATAAAAACAAGCGAGCAAACAGTAATAGTAATAAAGGTACATATTGAAAGAAGGAAAAAAAAAAAAGAAAAAGACCGCAATTGGTTTTGGAGTGACATCCGAGGGCGAGGGCTGTTCCTGCCTCCCTCACACCTCCTGCCAGCCTGCCCCGGTGGCCTTGTCACGCTTCACTGTGGGTCTCAGGTCTAGGGCACACAGCGTGGCAGTGTGCAGTGGGGCTTGCTGGAGCAGGGCGCTGCAGCCGCCTCACCCTTGCACCTGGTGACCCATTCAGCTACCCTACCCCTTGCCACCCCTTGGTCCCGAGTGCCAGGAGGTCACGGCCATGGAAGGAAACCCTCTGTGTTGGGTGAGTGCAGCTCCCCGCTTGGTTTCAGAAGGCCCAGAGAGGCAGTATTACCTACCACCACAAACGTATCAGCATCTCTCCTCCATGTGCCCTCCTCCTCTCCCTCCGCTACCCGACTTGGCCCTGCGAGCAGTATGCAAGGTGAGGACATCCCATCGCCCGTGGGCAGCATGCTTTCCTGCGTCCAGATTCGTGAGGGGAGCAACCTTGGCTTTAGGAAGCTCTCTTTGCCCAACATGAAGTGTCAGAGTGACTGTCATTTCTCAACATGATACAAAGTTTTGCATGCCAGAGAGCAGACTCATGGCATATCTGGATATCAGATGGGAAGTGGGAGATCAGACTCAGTTTTTTTTTAATTCTTTATTTTTGCCCAAAGCATGGACTGACATTTCAGTAACAGTGCCCAAAGTTGCCTTGCTCTGTCTTGCTGGTCTCTAAATGGGTGGTATGAATGCCTGAGCTTAGGGAAATGGGGAGATGATGACTGTGTGGCTTTTAATTAAAAAAAAAAAGAAGAAAAAAAAAAGAAAAAATCTAGCTGCTGTGTATTTCAGCACTTCCAGCAGACAACTGGTTCGGCATCAAAGGAATGAGTGGAAGCCTTGTAAAACGAGACACCAGTCCAAATATCTGGGCCCTTCCCTTGGAAGAATAAAGCAAGCAGAACCTAAACCTCAACTGCTTTCTTTTGAGTACATGCCTGTTCTCCTGAATATCCTCTCCTCCTAATACGACTATCAAGCCAGAGCCAAATGCATTCACAAAGTGTGGGCAAGTTTCCTCAAGACCATGGTTTGTTGGTTTGTTTGGGTGTTTGGTTTTGGTTTCTTTTTGATTATTTTTTTGGTGGTTGTTGCTCTTGCTTTTTTTTTGGTTGGTTGGTCGGTTGCTTTTTTGCTTTGCTTTGTCTTTTTTTGTGTCTTTTTTTGAGTGTTGGTTGGTTCATTTGTGCTGGTTGAGATTTGCTCTTTTCGGAGGGGAGGGAGAAGTGCCAATACAATCAGAGGCTCCTCCAAAACTAATGCATTCACTGGCAGTACATCGGATGGGTCCCTACCTGTGACTGCACGTTGGCTCCAACCTGGGCCCCTTGGTAAGAATCCCCATTGAGAGACTGCACGCTCATGAACAAATCTCCAGAGTTTGACATGTTAAAAGAACTGGAAGAACCTGGAAAGGAAAGAGTGAGGCACCTGAATCATAGAAAGGAAAAAGATCCACCCCATGACTCTCAGCCAAGAGGAAGGAACAACATGCAAAGCAACCACAAAAACAAAACACACAGTCAGGTTAGTAGTATGAAGAACAGAGCAAGCAAAAAAAAAAGGATGCACTCTTAAGGTTATTCAAAGCCATATGTTGTTACATCTCAATGTCAAGAATGCCTCTGAACAGCTCCTCAGCTAGAGGAAGAATTCTTCATGCTCTGGACCAAGAGAAACAAAACTCAGCCTGGAAGACTTGGACAGCCTTTTCCCTTCATTTCCAGGTGTCAAAATCCTTCAGGCAGCTTTGAAAATTTTGTTTTTTGGGGGTGTTTACCAGCAGATTGCACAGGACAACTGAATTACTCAAACAAGCCTCGCTACCAAACGCAGAAGCTTTTTCAGCAAGGCTAACCAGATCCATGTTCCTGCAGCTGCTGGGGAACTCAGATCAGTCTGGTTGCATCTACACTGCGGCACTCTCTACAAGGTGAACACATCCAGGCACCATCTAATCGCAAGGCCAAAGCTCCCACTGAGGGAGTGGAGTGTGGAGTTTGCTTTTGGGACACTGCAATAGTAGGCATGTCACTGTCACTCCACAAGAAATCCGTCACTGGTGGGAACTGCAGCATGCCAAGAGTGAAGGCGCACAAAAATGTGAAGGCACCTGGGTAACCTTCTATTACCAATCACTTTGGCAAGCGTCTGTCATCATGATAGGCTATGAGAGAAAGCAGGGCTGTCATTTTTTCCTACTGGGCCAGCTGCCCAAGAAGAACAAGCTATGTAAGCAAATTTCCCACTGCATGCACCAGTCGCCAACGTTAAACTAAAAAAAAAAATGGTGAAGAAACAGTGAAGACAACTGGGTGGGTTAAGAAAAAAAGAACAATCAAATGATAAATTTAAAAAAAATCTTCCTGCCTTTGCAGAAACAAGTTTTTCTGCTTCCAGCTCTGAGGTATCTAGGTGCCTAACAAGTGCTGAACAGGAGAAATAAACCCATCATGTAACTGGAAAGTGGGTGGAAGGGAAGGGGGTTAAAAATAAATAAAAAGGTTTTATGGGATTATTCAGAACTTATCGTGCAGATCAGCGCGTTAAGTGTGAGACAGCTCAACGTGCAAGGTTTGGTTATAAACATGACGTTAGCCTTGGAAAGGAGAGACTTCAGGGGCCCAGGTCAGCTACACTTTCAGATCCAACCCCAAATACACTCTCGTCTTCTCCATTGCCGCTTCCAGCCTGGAAGACTGGCAACCACAGTCCTGGTGGAATTGCCCAACTATGGCTCATGCGTACGCTCTGAGAGCCCCTCTCATGGCCTGTGCTGGAGGGAAAGAAGCCTCTGCACAGCTCCCACTCTCCCCTGGAATCAAGCAGGAAGGTTTCTCTGATGGAAACCACCTCCAAGAAAGGTCAGGGAGCAGAGGGGAGGTCTGCGCTAGAGGGTTCACATCACTAAGCTGTCTACTGCTCTCTTTGCCAAGGGCTCTTCTATCACATGCTAGCAACTTTCAGAATTAAAGGCAGGCAGAAGAAATCACTGCTAGATACAACATTCAGGATAGTCAAGAGAAAGACCTATCCTGAGCAAAGCGCGTCTTGGATGAGGACCCAGCCCAGAATAGCTCCATTGTCCGTGTTCACTGCCAACCCTGCCCAGAGAACCATCAAATAACAGGGCATAAAACAACCGGGACTAGTCAGGAGGCAGCTGTAACCACCACCTCCTTCAGTCAGCTGCCAAAGGGCACCTGTCACTTCCCAACCTCTCAAGTTACTTGCTATTTTAGAAGCAAAAGCCATGGAAGCAAGCTGGCAGGCTGAGGATATGCCACCCTGGCACTGCTCAGCTGCAACCATGAAGATGGGCATTTGTCACATATACCAAGATGCTTCTTACCAGGTTTTCTAAACCATCACTTGAAACACTAGGTTAAAAGCAAAGGACAAGATGGTTTTGTACTCCCATGGCAGTAGAAAACCAATGACTTTTCAGCCGACCCTCACAAGGAGCAGAACCTGTTGTCCTGTTCTTCTGAGGTGAGCAAAAACCTTTGAGATTACACTAGTAGTCAGTGGCAGAGCAAGTAAGAGAATCTGATATCCCTGAGCAAGTAGCAAGATAGTGCTATCACCCTAGCCCCAGCAGAGCAACATCTTCTACCTTCCCCTACCAAAATAAAATTGTAATAAAAATAAAACCAACATAAACTTAACCGATATTTTATTGAAACTTAACAAACCTGCCTGTAAAATTGAGAATGGGAGCGAGGAAATAAAAATAAACAGCTACAAAGTCTAGTTCTGAAAAGCGCCGGTGTCTTGGAAATCATGAGGAGCGCTGGAGATGTCACTTGCAAGATATACACTGCTATTGGCACAGGGTATTTTTACAATATATGTGCATATCTAAACGGTAAATATGTCTTGCTGCTGATGTGGATGCAAAGATAAATATGCGCATACCAATGGCCTGCACGTATGGATGCATTTGTATCACAGCCATAATTGCAGAGAGCCCTTTATACTGCCTGCTCTGCTGTTTCAGCAGTCTGCTCTGTATGTACTAGCCATGTGTGAAAATTATGATGGCCCAAAGTCTCAGCGAAGCAGCTAAGAGGGGCCGATGCACTGGGGTGCTTGGGAGAGGAAGCAGGAGTGAGAAAAGCCCTCAGAATTAAGATGCTAGTATCCTCAGAGCAGACAAGAGCAGGGAATACAAGTCAAAACCACCGGAAGAAGCTCCATCATAAATCTAACCTGTGTCTCGAAAAGGCTCCATTTTAAACACCATTTTCAATGGTCATAATTTAATCTCAGAATCCCCAAGAATTGAGATATAATGATCATCTGTGAGCTTGTAAACTCTGGACAAAAGGGCTCTACTCTTGATATGGAAATCCCCTGATGCCATAACTGAAACAAAGGACACCAGGGACACCAGCAGTCACTGGGGCTTGGAGCAGTGGGGAACAGGGGTTCATCTTCAGCATCTGCACCTCTTATCAAACCCAGGGTCTATCACAATCATTCCTTAGTGCTGCATTTCCATTGAGCACAGCAATTCCAGGAAATAAAATAAAATAAAACATGCTACAGCACTCAGATCTTGCTTTGGGGTGAAAGTCTACATATGCACAATGCCCACAAAGGGTTCCCTTTAATCCCTAACACTCATGATGAGCAAAACTCCCTGGAAGCTTGCCTCCAGTTAAAAATTCCTCCCAGGGTTGATTGCCGGTATTTCTGCAACACCTGCACTTCTTCAGAGCGCTCATTTGCCCATTTCTGGAATGGTTTTCACAGCCGAAACCTTCATTTTTCAGTCCACCCTCCAACAATCAGGTGGATATTCAGCACTGAAGTCAACTTCCATCACGTACGCGAGACCTGAAGTCACCGGCAGTGACACTCACACATCGAGAGCACAGAATTCAGCCCCACCTCAGATACAGGAGGTAACTTTTCCTTGTGCTCCACCATGGCCAAAGATGTTGGAAGAACCTGGTAGATCACGCAGTTCCTTATCTGGACAAAGCCATTGAGTTTGACATCAAGTTTAAAAACAAATAAAAATATTCTGATCAGGTCCAGCATGGAACTTTTCATTCCTTTTCCACTTGCCACACATTACTCAAGCATGATCAGGATAATCTCTCCACTGAAGCTCTTGCAGGATCCTCTCCAACCCTGCACTCTGGAGCACTCTGAACTACCAGTGTCACAAAAAGTGGAGGAAGAGAGGACACAGGAAAAGAGAGGACACAGAACACAGCAACAACCAGGCCAGTGCCAGTAGTAGTCTGTTTCCAGAAGCACTGATGTCTCCATCAACGGTTTTGCAAGAAGGCTTTTGTAAAACAGAAAGATGTGTAGGGAAAAAGGAAAAATAACAGTCCAGAACAATCCTGGTTGCTCTGCATGGAAAATTTCATTGGATGTCGTCACCTGCTTGTGGTCCTTGAGGACTCTGGTTGGCAAAAGGTCCATCCACGTTAAATAACTTTCATTTACCATGTGTTTTTTGTGCTGAGATTGTCCAGGCAATCAAAGTGAGTTTGGGGAGTTGTTAGCCCAAATGAGCCAGACATCTCAGCTTATCTGAACATCTGGCTGATAAAGCCCAGCTGTGCATATTCAGGATGAAAAGGTGTTTGACATTCAGGCCTGGGTGACTGAGGATGGGGGACCCTACTTTAGAACGTGCCAGATGGCTACACAGATGCAGTCTTTGCCCTTGTCAATGTGTGGCCAATCTCTCTGACTGACTGTAGCCATTCACCGTTCTCCAGTAACATGGGCACCAATGCAGAGAACAGATGGGCCTGCGTAGTCACAGCAGAAATGAATTTAGCTCCTGTCCCAGGTCCCATCACACACAGTTCCACATCCTCTTCCAACATCACAGTCCTCTAGGGATTACGTCGCTGTTGCTTCTTTCTCGTGACCTGTCTTCTGCCCACTCTCTTCCCAAATGCCTTTATTTAAATGGAAAGCCTTCAAAATTCCCAGCAAACCAAGCCTCTGTTCTGCTTCCTTTCTCACCAAAGTTCTCAGACAATGTGCTGGAAATGGAAAAGAGCTTGCAGTGTGATAGCAGAGGCACCACACATGTTAGTTCTTCACCTCCTCATCCATTTCCATATTCCTTCCAAACACTGTCCCTGCCCAGGGTTATTCAGCAAAAGGGGACTGAATCCTCAAGAGCCTTAACACAACGCTGCAAATCTTTAGCGGATGGGTATTTCCCACCTGGCATGCACAGGTGCATCTGTTCACCAGGGTGCCCTGAAGCAGGGAAGGTCACACAACTTCACACATGCTTTTGCCCTGAACAACACAGCACAGGGATGCTTGGCGGAGCTGTTACATGCACACGGCTCAGCTGGGGAGTTCTCAACCTGGCCTATCACTGTTGGAGATAAAAGCTTGAGACCGTTCCAGCTGCCTTCTCAGGAGAAGAAAACAAGAACTTCCAGTCCCACCATCATCACAAGCTGACCCAGAGCTACTGCTGTCTTGAAGAGGGGTGTCTCTGTTGCCTGCTCTGCCATCCCGGGACTACAACGTAAAGGGTAGATGACAGGAATTCATGGTCCAGATTGGAGCACACGTCGTTTCTTGCAGAACAAGGATCTTCATGGCCAGAGAGCCCCCTCACATTACTGTGCTTCTTTCCCACACAGGTCAGTGTTTCTGGAGTACAGACAAGTGAGCCAGATAGAGGACCTGGGAGCTCAAGTCTTACACTTTAATAACAAGACTGTTTGTCCTTCCTTAGAAAGTGTAGTGTTATCCAGGGATTATCTTAGTCGGTTACTGCAAGGTACCAGCCAATTTATCTTCAAAACAGGCACATTATTGCCTGTGGGGAAGTCGCAGAAAGAGACTTGCACTTGAGTACTATTTAACCGGGCAGGCACTGGGGAAATGCCTATTTCACTATACAAAGACCACATATAAGTCATTTGGAGCTTCTCCCTTGCTATTCCATGGCATTGGGTTTGCCTCCAATTGAAAAAGAGGAAAAAGAATTAAGTCTGTGTCGTGTCTCATGTTGGCGTGGATTGTAGAGCACTGCCATGTGCAGGAAGGTATCTTGGACAACATGCAACTCTGCAGTCTCTCCTCCAGGCTTTTCTAAATGGGGAGGAGTGGTTTAACATCAACACCCTCCATCTGATCAAGTATTTTGAGAGAGGTGCTTGCAAAGGATGGTATTTTTTAAAATGCATCTAAATCTTTAGCAGTTAAAACAATGGAAGGAAAAAAAAGAAAAAAAAAAAAGAAAAGAATCAAAGTTTTTGCAAATCATCTATCCTTGCAAAACTCCACGACTTCCTCCTGAACCTCCTGATCACCTCACCCAAACCAGAGCCCATCGCAGCCAACCCTGCACTTGCAGGAACACCAGGATGCCTTGCAGCGACGCTTCTGACCTTGAAGCAAAAGCTGCAACACCTCCTGCTCCAGGTGGCCTAAGGGTCTCCTAGCCGGTAAGGCCCCTTGAAGGTAAACAGTTGTGTGCAGGGGCTGCTCTCCATTGGCCAACTCAATAAAACTGCAAAATGCTTCTGTGCAAACTGTCACGTGCATCACTGGGAGGCATGGATGAGCTCTCCAGCATAGAGATCAACCACCGTTTACCACCTGAGCTCCTGGATAACAGATGGTCTTTTCCCTCCCGTGGAGGACTGGTTTGGGAAACCAGCCAGAAACTCACACTGGTGCTTTTCCATTTGCTTGACCCTTGGCTCTGCTTTCTCCACCTTCCTCCCAGATCCTTTAGATCTAGGGGTGTTTTCTGGCGTGCGAATCTTCTGGTACTGATACAGGCAAAGCTGCCCTCACAATATAGGCCTGTCATGGTAACTACCAGTGTCTGCATGAGGCACCACCAACGGTCTATTCAACATCTGCCTTCTCATCCCACCCATCTCCCCCTTCACTCTTCCGTCATGTCCTTCGTTTTTATAGCCTACCTGATAACAGCTTCATGCCCTGAAGAAAGGGTAGTGTGATCAGACACCAAGCTCAAAGACACATGTACGACATATTCCCCTTCTCCCTCCCACCTCTAAAAAGAAAACAGACACACAGAAACTTGTAGTATGGATAATTTTAGGCACAGGGCACCCATGAAGTGAACTTTTTTTTTCTCTTTTAATCAGGTCCCAATTTTCCCGTCTCTCCTGAGAGCCGAGCACAACCAGAACAAGGCATTCCCACCAGGCTGGGAGTGGTGGGATTGGCTCGTCTGGTGGCAGAGCTGTGGGTGAACTATGGAGCAGTCTCTAGAGAAGGATCGAAGCCTGGCCGAAGTGCTCTGTGCCTTTAGCCCTCTGAGCACACAGAATGGAAACCACGCCACACGGGGAGGAGAGGGGCAGAGGGGACAAAGCAACCCACGCGGTTCAGGCTTTTTCCGTATGGACACAAATGAAATTCAATTGAAATTCTTCAACCAAAAATAAAATTCACACAGAGCACACTCTTGCAGGGATCCAGACATGGCCAGGTAATCAGGCAAGGATAACTACAGTAGAAGGAAAAGCAATCCCCAAAACAACCCCCAA
Source organism: Crypturellus undulatus (assembly GCA_013389825.1). Lineage (NCBI taxonomy): Eukaryota > Metazoa > Chordata > Aves > Tinamiformes > Tinamidae > Crypturellus > Crypturellus undulatus. Next base: position 62,885 of record VWPW01002074.1, on the reverse strand, counting down.
AATGGCATGAGCTGGGACACTCCACAAGTGTTGTTGGGTTCTACTAATTAGGGCCAGTCATGCTTTCAGCCTCTGGCAAAACAGAACACATACACATATGCAAGAATTTGTTGGGGTTTTTTTATCCTCCTTTTTTTTTTTTTTTTTTTAAACACTCTTCTCCCCTTCCCCCCAAACAAGCAAGCAATCACCCAAGCATTTTTTTTTCTGCTAGAAATTTCCCGGATTTTGTGTTTACCATCCATCCATATAACCCCCAGCACGTCACCATCAGTCACACAGTCTGATCACATCTCTTTTGAACCACAACAACAACAAAACAGAACGAATGGGGAACCAAGAAAAAAAAATGAAAATATTCCCCTCCCAAAGCAACTCAAATTTAGAAATCCACATTTTTAAAAATACAACAAAAGTGAGCCAACCAAAAAAAAATCCGAAAATCAAAGGGATAAAATATCAGAGAGAGAGAGAAAGAGAGAGAGAGAGAAAGAGAAAGGAGATTTTAGAGGGAGGAGGAAAAATGAACAAAGAAACGAACAAGTGACAACCCAAAATAAAAAAAAAAACAAAAACTAACCAGCTGAATTGGGAGTTGAGGGTGAGTTAGCCTGGCTTCCATGGGCTGACACATTGGTAGCCGTGACAGCCGTTTTGGCAGCATAAATATTGGCTTCCTCTTGAAATTTACCTATGTTCTTCTTGTACCGGATTCTCTTATTTCCAAACCAGTTTGATACCTAGAGCAAGTTTAAGAAAAGACAAAGACGTTAAAGTTTCAGCTCTGGAAACCTGTGGCTGGGTGAGGAAAGTGGATTAATTCAGGTTTTTACTCCCCTCCCTGTTACCACAAGAAATGTGAATATATATAGAGGGGCACCTTCTGCCTGCTCACATCTTACCAGGCCCAGGAATGACCGTCAGACCCACTTGGGAAAGCCACGTCTAGGCAATGGATTCACCTGGTTCCTCTACAGATGTCATTTCCATTAACAGGACTCTCTTACAGTGAGAGTCTGCTACCAGACCAGCAGACCACAGACAAATATTAGATGATTAAACAAAAAATGGGGGGAGAAAGCAAAACAGCCCTGAAATTGCAAAATTAAATTTACATGTGTTATTTTAGTACTCTTTATTTGTCTCCTCCTCAGGATCCCTTTGACAAGGACAGCATTTCCTCCTGCTCCTTTCCCGGACATCCCAGTCCTTCCCTGTAGAGAAGCTCGTGTGACTCTCAGAAAATTCCCAAAGAATTAACTGACCAGGATCCAGTTGCTGCATGAGATACTCAGGTCTGGCTGACACACAGATTTGCCTTGATATCGCTCAGGCTCTGCTTTTAGACTCTCTGAGTTAATTCAGTGCAAAGCAAAAATTCAGCTGAAATTTGCTTTGTGCTGGTTTAGCATGAGTTGCTACATAAACTGGGAGCACAGAACACATTTAGAGAAGGATTGGAAAGGCAGCACTAGGCACATCAGAAGACCTAACTTTGGCCCCAGAGGACATTTGGCATATGGATATTTAAGATAGCTAAGACAACTTTCCTTTCCTTCCTTTCTGGTTTCATGTTTTCCAGCTATGCTCAAGCTCAGGTTGTCAGCTCAGATCTTGTGTCCCGACTCCTCAAAAAGTTCATTGGGAAACGACAAAGACAAACAGAGACTATGGGAGATGTTTCCAATGTGATTTTCCAGATACCTCTAAGTGCCTGGTGCCTTCAAGCACCTAAAAGTGTGCTAGATGAGACTGGTCAACTTATTATAAAATTAAAGAAACAACTGAAAAGGACAGGTCAGATCTGAAGTTCAAGTGAAGCAGTGTAGCTTGGCTCGTATCAAACAGTGCTCTCTTGGCTCTGGAGCAGGGCAATGCACAGTCCTCTGAAAGCCCCCCAAAACAGATTGAGCAGGTGATCTCTGTGGACTGTAAAGATGGTATCCTGGGATCAGCACTGCAAACACTTAGAAATACTGTGACTTGGAGAACTCATCAGATGACTCAATAAACACCCCAAACTTCCCCTGTCAGAGGCTCAGCACAGTGCTAGGAAACTCTCAAGTCTGTGCTCTCCAGCAGCAGCATCCTGCCAGAGCTGCTTTTCTAGAGAATAGGTCAAGGCACCTTCTGAACCATCATAAACTCTTTACCAAAATCCCACTCGGAACCCTGATGTTCACTCATGGACACCAAATCACAACAAACTACTTTATAGAGGACATGGGAAAGCTCTAGAGTCTAGAGCTTTCAGTTTCTTCATCAACATCATTGTACACAGAGACTTGGGGGATTCTAAACAGAACAACAACTTCCAGCTGCTCCTGACAATTGATTTAGAAAGCTCAAAAGGAGCTTGAGTAGGCTGGACGATCAGATATCCAAAGATGCTGGACTCTTCTAGGAGTACTCCAACTCTTTCTGGGATTGCTTGGGGTGCAAACTTGAGCAGGGATTCACAGAACAACCTCTTTGTCCTGACACCAAGGACACTGTCCCATGGCTTTCTGGTGACACTGTCAAGACAGCACATCAGTGCTCCCCCTTCAAAAAGGCAGCTCCAGAGCTAAGACACAGAAGATAAGGCTGGATGTTCATTATGAGGAGTTCACCATTTTTTTCCTCAACTCAGGGAATATTTTTTGGTTTAGGTGTTGATAGCTGACACCGGAAGGTTTAATTCCTGTGATGTTTCCTATCTCTAGTGCTCCTAGTGTGCTCTGTACCTTCTAAATAGAAGAGACTTCATACACTACCTGCACATACCGAGCCCTCCACTGCTGCAGGGCAGGATAAAGAAAATACAACCTGCTGCAACTCCAGGTGATGTTGGGAGGCAATGACTCAAATTAGCACCCAACCCAGGCCATGGAGAGAATATTGCACCAGGAGCAATATCCTGTTAGCCTGAGGCTCCATTCTGACGCTCCTTCCAGCTTCCTCACTAATGCCAATGTGCTGCTTTGCTATGTTCCCAGCTGGTGATCTCTCTGCAATAGATATTCTGGCTTCAAATGCTGGAGCTGCTGGGTGAATTGCTCAGAGCTCCACTGGGAAGGAAGTCAGAACACATGGCCATTCTGATTAATCTTCATCTTAAAACCTGTGAAGCAAAGCACCTGCCATACCCCGATCAGCCTTGGAGGGCAGCTTCTGACTTGTGTGGACTCATGTGTCCCATACTCCCACCTAGCCTCAGCAAACCCAGAAACTTGCATCTGCATTGCTCTGCATCCCAGCACATCATTTCTCTGCAGTCAACACCTTGGTTGTACGCCCAGTCATTGTTCATTAAGTCTTCAGCCCTTCCGAGACCTCCCCAAAATTCTTCTTTTACCATAGCTCCATCCTGCAACTCTGTCCTGTTCTATTAAAACTACCTTGCTCTAAACCAAGCATTCGTTTGGTTATTAAATAGTCAGCACTAGGAAATAACTGACTTCACTGAGGTCTGGGCTGTCCTTCCAAATAACCACGTTACCTGCCAGCGGTGGCCACCTTCACCACATCCTGGGCTCTTACCTGTGAGACTGTGATGCCGCATTTCTTGGCTAGCTCTTCTTTGGCTTCCTCACTGGGGTAAGGGTTGCTGAGATGGGAATAGAAATACTCATTCAGGATTTCTGTAGCCTGCTTGTTGAAGTTTCGTCTCTTCCGCCTTGGTATGAAAGAAAGATCGAAAAACAGAACGAACACAAAAGGGAATCAGTGCCAGGGATCCATATACAGAAATGCAATTTTGATACTCTCTGACCTTCCTCACTTCCCTTCCTCCCTTCCCTGCTCCTGGGAGCATGCTGTGCAATAGACTCACAGTTAGAAAACCTCTCATCTGGACCTTGTCAGCAACTCTGTTCTCAGCACCTTCCAGAGCAAATAAGCATCTTTCTCAAATTATCGCTGCATTCTTCAGCTCACAGGAATGTTAAAACTGGCAACTAGCCCCTACACCTGGGAAGTCTGGTTGTCCTGGCTGAAGATGTCAGTACTACTCTGCAAAGGTCTGGGTGAAAAAAGCTGTGACGGATCTAAACCTGGTGAGGTTTGTTCCATTTACAGCTAGACACCAGCCATCTGTTACCTTCTCCCAAGTGCCCCCAAATCATAGTTGCCTCTCCTCATTCCAAGCCACAGCCCAAGCCTTCCAACTGTATGTAACCAGCTTGGGAAGAGAAAACAATTCTGCAGCATGATGAAAAACTGGGACAAAGAAAACAGAGGGAAAAGCACAGGAAACTAGAGGGAACAGGATGGGTTGGAGGATTAGCTTTCATCCCCAACTGACATGTACATCTGACTGCAGAGATTTGTTGTGATAGGCCACAGAATTTTCTTTCACCACAGCAAAATCAATATGCAATTCTCAGGCTACAGCTGGGATCTTCCCAGAGACACAAGTTCTGAGTGTCTTGTACTGCTGTCCATCCCTCTCCTGCTAGGCTGGGGCTCTCCATCTGCAAAACCCAACAGCCCAGACCCATCTCATCCCTCCTGGGGATGAGGAAACCTTCTGCTGTGACTTGGTATGGCGGAGATGGTACGTGGGTAGGGGAGTTTCAGGGAGTGCACTTACCGTGCGTCCAGAAATCGGGAGCGCAAGATCATGACGGCTTCACACGTGCTTTGCTTCAGCTGCATCTGGATGGAGCTGAACTTGCGGTGGATGATGCTCACCATTCTCTCAATCTCCTTCGGTGAGATCGGCCGGGTCCGGCTCTGTTCACGCAGAAGGTTCATCACATGGGTGGTGAATTCATTGCATGCCTGGGATGGCAAGAAAAGCAAAAGAAACCCCAGGATCGGAAGGTCATTCGACGACGTCAAGGACAGTAGAGAAGCAATACAGTTGAGGAGGGACCACAGTCGAGTTGTAAGGCCAGGGTTTGCTAGGGCATACTCCAGACAAGGATATGGTGGCTCTCCAGAGAGAGATGAATTTATCTTGCCTGCAAGGCAGAGGGCATAAAAGGCTCCCAAACACACTAACGGAAAGAAGTCAATTTCCTTGTTTTAGGAGTCACAGATGGACCTAGCCTAAATGAAACCCCAGGACCCATGTGAAGCATGCAGAAATCCCAGTCTTCATGACGCTTTTCTGGATAGGCCTGGAGGAGTTGGGGATGTATTTGAGGAGAACCATGAACTTTCCAATCCTTCATCCTTCCTCCCGCTGCCCCCAGCAGACCACAGCACCAGGTGCCTGCTGAGCCTAGAGAGACACAGGCCACCTTGGGGCTTTTAACACATCTGATAAGAAGTAAATAATGACAATAATTAACACTCGAATGAGGCAGGAGCCCTGACAGGAAAGGGCAAGCAGGTAATAACGCAAATTAGCTTTCTGCTGGCACAGCTCTGTCCTGCTGCTCCTGCTGCCCCCTTGCCGCTTTGCGAGGGCAGGGCAGGCGGGGAGCAAAGGAGGGATTCTGACACCGGATAAAAGGCAACTCTCTCAGCCCAACCGCCTGTCCTGGGACAGGATGAAAAGGGAAAACTGCCTGCAGACTGCAGAAGGTTCCCCAGAACATCATGTTACCAACAAGCACTGCTAACAACTTTCCAAACTGGTGATGGAGACATGACTTCATGCCTTTCATGTAGCACACTTCCAAGCTTCCCAGCAGCTTCTCCTGCTCCGGTCATCATCCCCAGAGCCTGCTGGGGACCTGCCCAGGAGGTAGCGAGTCCCCACACACACCTCTACAGCTCAGACCCAACAGGGAGATGTCACTAGGCCAGCAGAGCCCCACAAATTGCCCATCATTAGCTTCAATTGACAGCTCCGATCTCCCCCGGTGGAGGATGCTGGCTGAGCAGAGCTTACTAGAGCTCAAAGCTGGGCAACTCTTTGCTCCCAGATGCCTGAGCAATTTCAACTTGTCTCCGTGTGAAATAAGAGCATTAAAGGCAAAATTGCAGGAGGGAGCTGTGCTGTCACAGCAACGGACAGACACCGTGTGAAGCCAGGCGCTGAGATCCCCGCAGCCAGCCACAGTAACTGGCTCCAAAAGCCCTGCCAACAGGACAAGAAACAGGGCACGCAGGTCAGAAACCACATCTGAACCCTGGCTTTGCAGAAGCACTGCAGGGGGGCAGGTGACAGCGCCAGCTCTGCCTTGCCACAGCTGCAAAAATGTGGTCTGACACGTCCATTTGCAAAGCATCTTCGCAGTAAAAGTGACAACCTAAGCGGGCTGCGAGAATGATCAAGTCAGGGTTAAAGCTCCGGCTGAGCCATGGGATTAGAGCAGGGAAGATGTGGCCCTATCGCACCCAAAGGGGCTGGTGGGAAACACTTCTCTCAGCTGGGGGTCTTTTTTTGAGGGGCAAAAAATGAGGCAGAAAGGAGAAAAAACAATGACAAGACCCTTCCATGACAATGGACATTTTCCGGACTCCTACTGGTAGATCCTGCCCAGCAGCCTTAGCCCAGGCTAGCACATACCCAAAGAAGTGAGACCTACCCAGCTGCTGGCACACAGCTATCCAGGCAGAACTACCCAGCACCAGGACCACAGGCCACCCTTGTGTCACAGCCCCAGGTGCATTAGCAAAGGATGGAGCTGATCTCTCCAAAAGGAGGGATACATTCTTGCTCACACTCTGTGAAGCAAAAACCACTGGGCTGAAACCACATCCCTCATGCTGGTGAGTCTCAAGGTAGAGGAGAGGGGTCTGCAGAACATCTGGGTCCAGATCCACGTGAAAGACATTGATTTTGGAGTTTGGTCTGCAAAGCTTTTCATACAACTGTCAGTATTACTAATAGTTGTGTTCATGATCCCTTTTTTTTTTTTTTTTTTTTTTAAGAATTATTTTCCACAGGAGAAAAAAATAAGCTGCACTTTTAAAATTTTTTCTTTTCCTTCTGGAAAATTGACCTTTCAGGCAGAAGAAATATTCAAGAAAGACTCTGCTTCAAGCACCGCATCCGCCTGCCCTGAAGACCCGCCTGTCGCAAGGCAAGCAGCTCCCAAAGACGTCCGCGTGCACAGGGGCCAACTTTGGGCCAAACGTTAGGCAAGAAGCAATGCAAATAAAAGGGGCAATAAATGCTGAGCGGGTTTGCACAGCACACGCCGGAATAACAACCAAGTCCTGACGCTGAAAGCCTGGTGCTTTCCTTGCAAAGCCAGTGCTCCCGCTTGCTCATAACCATGGATGTCAGCAGCATCCCGGGCTGGGCTCCCCCCAGGGCTGCTCCTGCGGCGGGCCCGGCGCGAATGAGCCTGTTACCTGCTCGTACTTCTCCAGCTCCGTGTGGTAGATCTGCCGGATCTGGGAGAGCTTGGCTCTGTAGTCCGAGTGCTCCACGGAGTTGTCGGAGCCGGCCCCGCCGGAGGCGGCGGCGGCAGCAGCGGCAGCGGCCGAGCCGCCCCCCTTCTCGGGGCCAGCGACCCCCTCAGCCAGCAGCATGTTGTCTAGCCTCATCAGCTGTGGGTCCGTGGGCTCCTCTTCCTGCGCTCCCCGGATGCTCAGCACTGCACGGAGAGACACAAGAGGCGAGAAGGGCCGTGAGCGGTGCCAGTCTGGCAAAGCCTCGATAACGTGGCGGGAGTGGAGAAAACAAAACCTTTGACAAGGGAACAGAAAAAGGCAATTCCCAAGAGGAATGAATCCCGTTTTCCCATTTCCTCTGGAAAAGGAGCTCCAAATGTTTTGCAACACACACGCACCAAGTACGGATGCTTGCGTGCAACTCTGCTGAGCTGGGTGGTGATGCCCCATGGATTTAAATAAACCGTTAGGTAAGACTTGCCCTCTTTGTTCTTTTTTTTTTTTTTTCTGACCCCCTAATTTGCAGCACAAACAACATCAAAAGATTTTCACTGTTTTAAAAATACGTATTTATATATCTCAAATCTGTTGCCAATAAGAAACAATTACAGAGCAGTAAAACACACACAAAAAAAATCCCTACTGAACCACAGATAGGTTTTCCTTTACTCTGAAGTAAGTTTGAGAAAGATACAGTTATTATTAATATAAAATCACTTCAAGCAAAGGTTTGCATAACAGAAACAGCTTTTCTAAGCCTCACACTCCCCTGGAATCACTATTCCAGGCATCTCCTTAATTGGTATTTTTGTGTTCAAAACACTGACTGCAAACAAAGCTTAGAAGGTCAGGATATAAAAAGGAAAAGCAGAAAGAAAAAGAAAGGAAAAAGCCCCAAAACAGTAAATGTGCCAAAAGAATGGGCCAATAATAAATAATTTCACACTGGGGATAATATTTTATATAAATAGCGATGGGGCACAGTGCCAGCTTGGGGTCCAGGAAGCCTTAAAAAAACACAAAATGGGAAGGGATGACAAGATGCAGGGGAAAGAGATACTGGCTACAAAGAGAGGGAATAAGCCCCTGCTCTCCTCCTATTTTTTCTTAAATAAAAGCATGTCCAATGTCCAAAACTTAAAATAAAAATGGAAAGCAACGTGGGTAAATAACCAAAAAAAAAAAAAAAAAAAAAAANAAAAAAAAAAATGGAAAAAGGGGAGCGGAAAAATACAAAAAAAAAAAAAAAAAAAAGGAAAGCAATGTGGGAAAAAAAAAAAAAAAAAAAAAAAAAAAAAAAAAAAAAAGCAGGTGCCAAAGGAGACGCGCAGGGGATTTCAGAAAGGAAATATTTTCAGAGGAAACACCCCGGGATGCGCTGGCCTGACAGGCAGCCCGAGTGATTAAGCAGCTCGTGTCGGGAGAGCTCCCCGTGATGGAAAGCGCCGTACCAGCGCGCCTGCTTTTCCACCGCCAAGCAGGAGCGCACACCTGGCCCAGCACCTATACGTCCTGCTGTGCACATGTACATACATATATATTAACATATATTAAAAAAATATTTTATATATATACATATAGACACACAGAGACTTTGGTGCCGGATGCACTGCACAATGGATCTCTCCTCAGCACGCACAGTGCCAGAGCGGGGACAAAATCCAGCAGGGCGCGATGGGGCCGGCTCCGCGCAGCGATGACGTGGCTCCGTGGCCGGCGAGAATAACGCTATTAAGGAAATAAATGAAAAGGCCAATGTGTCTAAGCAGAACTGATGCTGCCTATTTATCCCTGGGAGGCTGCGCTCGGGCGAGGAGCAGACAAAATGATTATTTCAGAGCAGCGTTTCATCTCGCCGGCGCTCCCGCGAGCCACAGCAGTCAGCGCTGAGCATCCGAGGCCGCCGGACCCCTCCGACCCTCCTCATCTCCCTCTTGGCCCATCTCCTACGTGGCTGGGGACGCTTTCAGGCAGCCCCCAAAGAGGGAGGCAGCTGGGATAGGGCAGCCCGGGAGAGCTGCGTCCCCAGCAGGGAAGAGCAGCCTCTGACCTTTCCCAGTGGCCGCGGCGAGCCGGCTCAGCCGGGCAGGCAGCCGCGATGCCGGCCCCGGGGATTGCGACAGTGGGAGGGCACCGGCACTGGCGAAAGGCCCTGGCTTTCCTGCGGCTCTCACTTTTCACATGAAATTACACTAAAACAAATTAAGCAGAACCGTGTTTCCCACTCGCTGGGCTCCCACGGCCCCGCGGTTCAGGAGCGGGTGGCGCTCTTCCAACAGAAACCTGGAGCTGAGAGCCTGCTCCCAGGCACGTGCAGCCCTTGCACTCTGCTTCTGATTAAAGGGGAGAAAAAGGGGAGGGAAAACAAAACAAAACAAAACAAAACCCAGAAGAGAGCAAGTAAGAGTCGGGGAAAGGGAGCAGCACAGGAAGGCAAGACGCGGTGTCTGCAGTGGCTTTCCCGGTGCCTGCGGAGCCCCGAGCCGCGGCGATGCCGCTAGAGGGGGCTCGCTCCTCGCTGCCAGCGCGCACCGGGCTCACGAGACAGTTTCATATATCCATATATATCTATACACACACACTCCATTTATATATATACACACACACCTACATATATATGTGTGTATATATATATATATATTTTAAAATACATATATACATGTATTTTAAAACCAAAGCAGAATCACACACCTTGTCCCCATCTGCACTGCCGCAAAGCGCTCCTGAGCTCTGCACGGAGGGAACCGCTCTGCTCTGGAGCGGGGCCAGGGCCCCACCATGTGCAAGGTACCACTGGGAACGGCATCGGGGTGCCTGGCGGTGGCACCTGTGGCACATGTGGAGCCCCTCATGCCGGGGCTTTGCCCCCACTGCCCCAGGGGATCGCAGGGCAGTGCAGGCCCACAGGGCTGGCTCCGAGCACGCCCCTTGCCTGCTGCAGAGTTGGCTGCTGTGGGTACCGACCCCACGCAAAGTGCTGCAGGGGCCACGAAATGCCATGGGACGCCTTGCCCTGCGCTCCTGGTGGGCACACGGCAGCAAAGGGGCAGGCGGCCTGCAGCCGCGCGCCGCTCACTCCCTCACCAGGCGCGCTGTGCTCGCGGCGCTGCCTGATTCACTGGGTCATGCCCGGATTTTCTGCTTGGGCATTTCCAGCACACGCAGCCCGGGAAATGGCTCCCGAGCTCGCTCGCTCTTTCTCTCTCTCAACAAGAAATCATGGGCATCCCATGCGGGAGAAAATCACACGAGGCCTGATGGGCAGGGCTGCTCTGCTGCCTGGCAGCGGTGCAGGGACACAGGGATGCGGTGGCACCGCTGGTCTTGAAAACCAGGCAAGGGGTCAAAAGCTGAAAATAACTCCTGGGGCTCTTTGCCGGCCCAGTGATGCAGTGACATGGGATGGGGGTTGTACCAAGGCCCCACATTATGTCCCAAGGCCTGGGGTTCTGCCAGGCTCTGGAGTCAACCCCCAGGTGCACACGAGATGGGCAGCAGGTCCTCCAAGCACCTTGGTGTTCCCACGTCACAACGCCGTTCCCACGCATTGTGCAGCCAGCCAGCCTGCCCAAATTCCAGCCTTGCCAGAGGGTCTCAGGGCAGGAGAAAGACATCCCTTTGTTAGACACTGCGCTGGGCACGTGCCTTCAAGACGGACTGCGCCCCGAAGGATAGCTTAGGGATTTAGAGACACCTCAGACATCCACTGAAGTCAGCACCAGGCCTCCTCCTGATCCACAAGCCCAATTTCCCAGTCCTGCATTTACTCTCTCTTCCTGGAAGCACTTTTCCAAAGGCAGCTGCAGAGCTGTCTTAGCGCAGGAGCCGGGCATGCAGGCACCTCTTTCCTCCACCACTGAAGGCCTCAGCTTGACAACTCTCTGCTCTCCAGTGCTATCAAATCCCACCAACCTTTTAGACCCAAGCAACACCAGCAGAATAACATCATGAACGCTGTCAGGGAGGATGGCAGCAGCGCAGGGCCAACAATGCCTTGGCAATGTGCCCTGCGGCCAGCGGAGACAGGCAGCTGAGACCGCAAAAGGAGGCTCCCAATCTCCCAGCTCTACCTCATTTCTTCAAAGGGCAAGACATCATCCTAAGGAGGTCAGAGGCCTCCAGCTAGCAAAACACAAGAGGCAACTGTATGACTGCTGGTTAGATTGCTGCAGCAGGACATACCTGCTCATAGCAGGAGGTGGGCAGTTTTGTTACAGTCTTTGTATCCTTCTGCGCCAGGCCGTCTCGCACACCCGCGCGCACGTGCAGTCACCTCTCCTCATACATGACCTCGCCTTTTTGAGCACAGAGAAGGGTGAGCGGAAGAAACTGGAGGAGACCAAGCCAGCAGACACCCCAGGGATGCAACAGGGGCACGTCAGAGGAAGACAACATGCAGAACAACACTGGACCGGACCAGGCTGGGCCCAGCAGCTGCCCGTATTTGGGTTTTCTCCTCCTTGTTCCTCCCCATTCCCAACTTGCTGAATTGCCTTTCCGGGGGGACGTTTTAAAGGAGAGGGAGATTTCAAGTAAATGATTGCAACTTATCGAAAATAATGTGCTACTTAGCATCGGAGACAAGCATCCTGGCAGGCAGAAATGGGAAGCAGTGACGGAGCAGATGGGAGTAATTAGGTTGTGATTTTCAGAAGAGTTTTCTTTCCTGCCTCCACTGTGCCGAAGATGTATTGCAGGGGGGAGCCACCCAACTACGGAGCCGCACGAGGAGCGAGCGATGCCTGTGCCGGGCCGTGGGGCCGGGAGCTGCTCCGCAGCGCTGTGCAGGGCCGGGCGCTCTGGGCAGCAACGCGCCGGCTGCAGCGCCTGCCGGCCGCTCCGGCAGCGCTCGGCGTCCGCGCGGCGAGAGGCCTCCTTGGCCACAGCGACCCTCCCCACTGAAGCACTCCGGCTCCCCTGCACATCGAGGGAAATGAAGCCCTTCCCAAGGGCTTTCCTGGTCTGGGATGGCACAGGTGGCCTGTGAGTATCAGACACGCCACGGGTGCACACCAGTTCCTTCCTGCACACGCAGAAACTCCTGCCTACATCCTGCAGGCCCACGCAGCCACACAGCTCAACTCTGAAATGCTGCTCAGAGTTAAACATTATCGCATATTTTGTAATTTTACCACGGTCCACAATTCTGACTTAGCTTTGGAAAGTCCCATCTTCAGGAATCACAGATTTCCCTGCTATTCATTAAGGATATTCTTTCAGACCTCCAGGTCTAAAACAACAGCTGGCAAATACAGGGGCAGCCGCGACGCTGACAAGCATCCCCGCTAACCAAACCTGTGAGTCGTCTCATCACTTTCAGCTGATCTCAATATTTGCTGGGGCCCGATTCCACAGCTGTGAACATTTACCAAAAACAGCACTGAACCTTATATAAAAATAGTCCCGTCTGCCCCACACCTGGGGACAGCGGAATTGCGAGGACCCGGCCCCATCGGTGTCTTGTGCCCTCCCTGTGCTCACACACACGCTCGCAGCCATGTCGGGATGGCCACACGATGCTGCCTCCATTCTCCTCTGCCAGCGCGGACCTGAGTTCACTCTGCCCAAACTCTGCTTTTGCAGAAATGCCCCCAAGCCAACTACATTACCAGGCACCTACTTAAACTCCTGTTTTTCCTCCTCCTTTATTCCACATATTTGCAGCTTCAGTTCTTCTGCATCCCAGTATCGCAGCAAAGCCCCCACACAAAGGGAAGTATCACATTTCCTGACTTGTGTGTCTCCAAAGCTGCATAAACCTAAATTAAGCTAATGCACCCACAGTATATCACCCACGTGCTCCAAGCGTATGTGCAAATCTTGACCAGGGCTTGGCCAACTGGCTAAGCATTAGACTGCTCCAGCTCGACCACATCCCAGCCCATGTGAAACCCCGGCAAGAATCCTGAACGAGCCCCACTCCAGGCACAGCCCTATCTACACGTGATGAGATGACAGGACAGAAGCGAGGGAAGCAGAAATAGCCCTTCTTGCACAGAGCTTCCCTTATACCATCAAAACCTTCTGAAGAACAATCATCAAAGCTGAGTTCCATGTTCTTGTTTCGACTGTTGACTTTGACTTTGACTTTAAACACAAAGCCACCTTAGGGACCCTCTGTTGACAGGTAATAAATAAGTTCCCAGAACACTCTGTAGGATGCTAAAGCAGCTCCGTCTGCACTCTGCCTTCCTTCAACCACCAGTTGAGACATTCAAGCGACAGACATTAGACATCAACGTAAATGTCTTCCAGGCAAGGCACATGGTACCCACGTTCAGTGGAGATCAAGGCTCTCGCCAAGCAAGCTAGAATATTCAGTGTTAAGCAATCATAAAGCTTTAAACCCAAACTGGATGTATGCACAGCATTTAAGAGAAGCCACCGAGAAAGTCAAAACACAGATACCTATTTCCAGTGTAGACGGAGGCTGGACTTTCCAAGCACAGGTACATAACCCTTCTAGGAGGAGGGAAGAAGGTGAAGTGATTTTTTTTCTTAAAATTGACATAAAAGTTTCCCTCCTTTCTCCAACCTTTCCAAAACTTACAAATGGATGAACAGATTTTGCTCAGATTTTCCAAAACAAGCTGCCGTGAGATGAGGCATGGAAAATTTCAGCTGGCAAAGTGGCTTTTTTTTTTTTTTTGTGCATCTACTTATTTATTTATTTCCCAGAGAAAGGAGGAACATTGTGAAACCGATGGGCCGTTTCTGTCACCAATTTCCACAGTCTAAAGCCATAAAACAAACCAACAAATCACAGCAACAACAAAAAGAAAGACACTTGTACCCATGGACGCTGCGAAGCCACCCTGGGCACTCACAAAGCCACCTCCTCTCCCGACACCGGTGTGTGCGTCAGGGCCCTTGGAAAGAAAGCACTTAAACAATTTTGTGACAGAGGCTTTTTGAGGTGGAGAGGTGCGCGCTGACTCTCCTGATTCTCGGTGACTTGAAATCTGGGTCAATTTCAAAACAACCGGGTATATTTCTCATCTTTCTAGGCTGAAAGATGCCAAAATTATTTGCTAAACTCAACCTGAATTCACAAAAAGTTTGAATTACGCTCACACCGCAATTTTGTGGCAGAGGGGGGACGAGAGAGGGGAATTTATCATATGCCAAAAAGTCACTCAGCTCCCAGCAGAGGCTCTTCATCGCTTCAGCTTGCACGTGCCGAGTAAGCGGCAGGGGAGAGAAATGTAGTTTAGCGTGTCAGAAAGGCGTCTGCACAAGTCCTCTCCTCACCCCTCCCCAAACGCCAAACTAGCTGCCACCGTGAGCAAAGATCTGGCAGCACGATGCACAAAAGGTCTGGAAAATTATCACTAACACATTTGGATGGGGGGAAAAAAAAAGAAAAAGCGACCTAAAATAGCCTTTTCCATTAAAAAAAAAAAAAGGCACAATATTGTGATTTACCGAAAACCAGATTCCTCGGGAAATGTGACTCCCCAAATGCAGAACAAACGCACATGAGCCCCTCTCTCCAGTTCTTGCCCACGTCTTGCTCCTGTCGACTGCTTTAGCTTGTGGCTGGTAACTTCGGCAGGCACAGAAACTTATAGCCCCTTTTTCATATTCCCAATTATTGCTCTGTAGTGGTCTAACAGAACATTGCACATTAAGTTTAAATACCTTTTTATTCTTCTTTTTATGGCTTTGACCTGTCTCCTCACAGATGCTTAGCTGGAGGCCAGTGTTTAACTCCCATCAGCGGCAAAACTCCCAACTCCCATCAGTGGCAAAACTCCCCAATGCAACCACACGGGAAAAGGGAAATATCTGGAAGCAGTAGCGTGGCTGTCTGGACTGCTTGAGCTATAGGCAGATCACCAAGCAGAAGTGGCTTTAGCCACAGAAAACAAGTTGAAGATGCTTATAATTGTTTCAAGAAGCGCCAACCAAAGCCAACTGCGCCGCTCTACTCCTTGGCCACAGCTACCAACTCTCATGGCGCCGTGTAATAAAGCAAACCACCTTCAATCCCCATTACTAATACTCAGCAACAACCTTTAGCACCCAGAGCTGAACTCCACGCCGCGGTCAGCCCTGGCGGCTCTCTCAACGTCTTATCAGGACTCTTTCCTTGGAAGAGCACGGCTGAGTGAGGGCCCCGACTGTGGCTCCTCTGCCCAGCAAGCGCAGGGGAAAAGCGGAGCGGCACGAGAGCCAGCGCTGCTCTCCTGCTGCGTCAGATCCGAGCGCAGGATGTAACACAGTCGATGGCCTGTGGGCACCCAGTTTCCCTGCCTCTTGGTGATGGGGGTGGTTTGCACCCCAAAAACTTGCGGGACCCAGAGCCCCGGACCCTGCAGTAACAAATCAGCACACAAAAGACAGGGTTTTGCTCTGAGGATGGGTCCAATCATGAAAAAAAAAACCCTTTGAACGCCAGTCAGGCTGGGAGCTGCTTCCCACCCTGGCTTGGCGCTTTGCATATGAATCCTCCTCGCTGAAAAGAAATGGGCCCTTTGAATGAGCTGCATCTGCTAATGAGAACCCAAGGCCTCCCGAGCCCCTCTGAGGACAAGGGTCCCGCTTGGACCGCCCCAGGCCAAGGCCTGAAGCCCAGGCAGACAAAGAGAGGCTCTCCCGGCAGGAAGCTGCCTTGGAGCAGCTCCCCTTCGGAAAGGTCATCTCCCCCATCGCAGGCGCTGGCAGGCGGCTGCCTGCCACACAAAGCCGCCAGGGCAGCAAAGTCATAGGTGAAAAGGCTGGCAAGAGCCCAGGACTAAGAGCTGCCTTTTGTATTTTCTTTATCAGCCACCCTTAAAAGAGATGGTCCTGGACACTCCAACCAAGAACTCTTGGCTTGCTGCTTACCGGGTTTGGTGGCAATGTCCTCCTCACACTTTGGGCTGATCCACCACCCATCTCATGACATAGAGCACCCTGACTCCCAAGTCACTCACTCTGACTCACCAAGCACAAAGCAGACAGTGTTGCCATGGGCTAGATTTAGGATTCTGTGCAATGCAGGAGAGATTTCCTGAAGCTGCAGGTCTCAGAGTCAAGTGACAGCAGGAAACACCCCAGTGTTTACCTCCCTTTCTCTCTCAAAAAGGCAGGCAGGGCAGAATTGTGATACAAAAACCAAGAAGCCAAGACAGAAAAAGTGCCCGAGCCAGAGCCAGCACATGTTTGAAGTACCACGGCTCTCCAGGACTAAACGTTTCTCTAGATGCTTGCAGACTTTCCTGGGGCACATATGGAAAGTTTTACTCTCAAACGCTGTGTATACCTCAGAGCAAAGCCTGCCTATGCTTCTCCCTTCCTTTTGCCTGGTTTCCAAGCACGCTCCATCTGCAGCATCAGAGACACCAAGCTGATCCAAGCCTACATGGTCCATCCATAGCATGGTTAAGACACACGGCCATAAAACCACAGTTTGAATGACCAGGTCTGCATTTACAGCCCTGTGAAAGAGAAGACGGTCTCTGCTGCCAACGTAACAGGGTATAGACCCATCTTCTGGATGCAGAGCCTGAGCTACAGCATCCTCACTACCCTGCACAACACACCTGCCCTCAGGAATGAGCCATCGCACCCCCGTCCAGAGAGGCAGCAGAAGAGCTATGAGCAATGCGGACTTCCCGCTTTTGCCACCTCTACTCAGGAGCCCCGAACAAAGACAACTCTGAGGCCTTTGGCCCGAGGCTCAAACAACCCAAGCTGAGGAGACCCCGATCTCAGGCAAGCAAACGGTCTCACTGCGGGTGATGCCCAGCTCCGCACGCACCACCACGCCAACCTGCTGATCCCGGTGTCGAGCGCTGCCTCAGGGCCTGGGCCTTTGCAAGGCAGTAGCCAGTCAGTAGTTTTTAGGGCACAAAAAGAGCTCTGAATGTTCAGGTCTATTTTTTTTTTTTTTTAAATAGAGGCCCCTTCTGTAAATGATCTGTTTGGACAGGAGGGAGAGCGCTGGAACAGTCCAAGCGCTTGTGAAATAGGATCGGCTGTGCTCACTTCAACTCCATTCAAAACATGTGGGGCGAGAAAGAAACCCCCAAGTGGCCTTTGATGGAAGGAAGCAGAGGAAGGGAGAGAGGGGCCATCCACCTCCATGCTCCTGCAAGGGTACTAGACGCAAGAGAAAACGGGGGGAAAAAAGTAAAACAGGATCAATTAATAACATCTCCGCGTGAAGGCGCCTGCATGTGTTTAGCTACACGCACTGCAAGCTCTTCTTGCTGACACCGATTTCTGTGCGGCGGGGCAGTAACAGGAGCCCCTATGTTCCCGCCTCTCCCACAGGCAGGGCCAGAGTCCCCAGCGAAAACCAAAGCTCCTTTTACTGGGTACAAGCAAGGAAGACAGAGGTCAGCTTCAAGAAGAGCCGACAGCCTGAGACTGAGATAGCTTATGACAGCCACGCGGGGCAAGAGGAGTTTTGATGCCCCCTTCCTTATGGGAAAAAGCAAGGACTGGGATGGCGGGAAACTGAAGAGCCCAAGGAGGAGGCCTGGTGACTCGGGACAAGACAGCTCGGTGCTTCTCGCACCAAAGGGAGCCCACACAGGTAAGTGGCGCCATATAAACCACCCCCCTCTCCCAGCCCTCCGGATTCCAGCCTTCTGCGCAAGAGGCCCATGCTCGGAGCAGGCGGGATTTGAGAAAAAAGAGAGCCCAACTCCTCGACAAACTCCGGCTGCGTCCCAGATCAAAGATCATCTCCAGTGGGCCATCTGGTCCTTGTAAATGTAAAACCAAATTGAAAGCCCTGCCCTCACCTCCTCCGGCTCTCTCGGCAATATTGCTTTTAGCGTCCGCAGGCGAGGCGAGGAGCTCGCTGAAGGCATCTGTATGTAATCGAGCCCCTGCACAGCTGGACTCTCGAGCTGCTACCCGCCTTTTGTTAATCACGAAGCAAAGGTAAATGTTTTCTTTGCTTCTCCAGGGACTTTGCAAAGAGATGGCAGCCGCCAGCCACCCTCGGCTGGAACAGGGCTTTCCTGCATCTCTCCATCTAGGAGAGATGGCCCCACTGGGGACGCGCCGGGCACAGAAGCAGCATGACAAGACATGCTGGAGCCCCACCAAGCAGCCTCCTCCTGGAGATGAGTAGCTCTGCCATGGCCTGTGCCCAGCCGGGAGGCAAAAGGGGGACGCCGAGTCAGGTAAAGTCATGTGGAGACACAGAGGAACCAAAGGGGCGCTTTGGAAAAGCTCAAATCCACCCAACCAGACTTGAAAGGCAAGTGGAGAGGAGCGAAGAGGAGGCAGCTTGAGGAATTCCTACCCATCAAGCTTTATTGTGTTATTCCAACTAAGCAGAGACAAAAAGACAAATCTCAGCTCCCTACTTTCATTTATAATTGAACCCAGTCCAGAAGGATGGAGCAAGTACCATCTGTAATGCAGAGTGCATTAGCAGCCGGCAGAATGAAATATTCAAATTACTGTAGGCTACTTCGCATTTTAATGACAGGGTTACAAAAACCTGACTTGTAAGCGGAGATTGGACTGGAAGAACAGAAAGTTTGTTTTTCCAGTGCATGAATTAACCTAACAAAATGTTACTTTCAGGAGAAAAAAAAAAAAAAAAAAAGCAATTGCATGGGTAATTTTACAACAGATGCCAAGAGGCTCACAAGAAAAAGAATATATTATTCCATTTAGCTATCTTAATTGATATATTGTCCTGGGAGAAGAGAAAAACCCGGGGAAAAAAAGGGCAAGTGCTTTTTCCCGCTAGCTGAAGATACTAAGTAAATATATATATATATAAACTATATATATGGGCATGTTTGCATAAAACCTTAGCCACACTCACATGTCCTCCACTGAGGGATGCCCAGCGATGCATATTTGCATCCATGGGGCGGGAGGGTGCAATAAAAGCGTTACCCGGATCGTCTTGATGCTGGGCACAATTTCCATATGTAAATCCCCCCTGGATTTCCGTGCGTGTGCCTGCGCTGGGATCCATTCCTTTTGATATCGTTAATCAGGGCTGCCGAAAAGCCTGACACAGTAAGTGGCTGTAGCCCCTAGCAGTAGTCAAGATGGAGTGACAGGCTCCATTTAAGATGTCACAGCATATAATAAAGTGTAAAACTATAC
Source organism: Crypturellus undulatus (assembly GCA_013389825.1). NCBI lineage: Eukaryota > Metazoa > Chordata > Aves > Tinamiformes > Tinamidae > Crypturellus > Crypturellus undulatus. The sequence goes on along the minus strand of VWPW01002074.1, from coordinate 43,538 downwards.
TTAAAATAAACGAGATAGAAACAATAAACTTGACTCTGGGTTTGAACTTTCACGGAGAGCGACAGGGAGAGGCGAGTGTGCGTGGGGGCAAAGAGCCGAGCCCCTCGTCCACGTTTTTTGCGCCCAGCAGCAGCCCTTTCGGCTGGCCAGTGGCTCTGCTCTCACCTTTGGGCAGCAGATCCATGCGGATGATGGCAAGTCCACGGGGACGTTTCCCTGCCCACCGACCACGCAGGTATATGAGACGCCAAGGCTGCCTCCCGCGTCCTCCAAGGGACATGGTTGCCGTGATGCCCTGCAAGGGTGACCCCCCGGCACGTGGGACATCTCCTCCCCACCGTGGGCTGCCCACGGGCCTGCTCGCTTTTCACGGTCAGGGTCAGGGTACACTGGTGTTGTGCAGGCTCTGCTCACCCAGAGCAGACCCGGCCGCTCTCAGCACAGCTGGTTTTGGATTAGCTCCAATCCGCCCCAGAATGACGCAAACTGGGCCCGGAAAACGGCCATTGGCAGAGCCTCGACGGCAGCAGCGGGGCCGCTCCAAGCTCGTGGTGGCTCGCGCGCTGCCCGAGTGTCTCCCGCGCAGCAGCCCACAGGCACCCACGCCGGGACCCTCCGTGCCGAGGCCAGAGGCACCTGCCCTTGGCAGGACCTGCCACGCCAAGTGCCCGGTGGCACTGCAAGCCTCGCGCCGGCTCCACACCCTGAAACAAACCAGTCGCTCTTGCTCCTGCTAAGCAGTTAAATTAGAGAGTATTCAATTAATAACAGCTGAATATTCTGTCACATTTAGGAAGATGTATGGTAAGACAAGCGAGTTGTGATGTCTGTGACAGAAATGATAAAAGTTCTCCCGACACAGCCTGGCAGATACTTGGCTGCAGGAAGCGCTTGCTCTCATGGACGCGAACGTCAGCGCAGGCACAAACCCCGGCGCTGGCTTCAAAGGAGAGACGCTCCAAATTGCACAGGAAAACCTTTGCCAAATCATTTGCAGGCAGCTCCCTCCCATCCTCCTTCTGGGACCCATCTGAGACAAGCTGCAGGAGAGCACGCGAGCGAGGCACCCAGTGGGCGCGTGGGCCTGCAGGTGCCGCGTCCACATGTCCCACGCGGACACCAGCTTCTGGGCACAGCTCTCCCACCACCAAGGCCACCACCTTGCCTTCAAGTGCCTCAGTTTGCCCATCAGCAAATGGGAAGGGATCCCTCGACGTGTGCGCTTGGTGCCTGCTCAGCACCGCTGCTCCAGGTGAGCTGCTTCCAAACGTGCTGTGTTCAAGCCTGCTCCCCGCTAACCCGAGGCCGTTGTTCTGGGGGGCTGTTTTGCACTGGTGGTGTTTGGGAACACAGTTTTGTTGCTAAGAAACTATCGCCGCGTTGCTTCGAGAGCAAAGACAAAGCAGCCGTCAAAATAACACGCTATTTTGACAGCAGCCGGATCGTAACCATAAATGATCCATTCTCCCCGCTCTCCCGCATGCTCATTAATGTATGCAATTCCCGATGTACCGCACGTGCGGGTAGATACCTGCCTGGCCCCCGGCCTGCACCCGGGGGCTCCACCTGCTCCCATTCATCCCGCAAAACCTGAGTGGGATGAATGGGAAGCGGCAGGAGGAGGGCATTCACCGGGGCCACAGGGCCTTTAACCACATGGTACAGGTGGAGTGACAGGAGGGCCAAGGCACTGCCTCGCTCTGCCCATGAACTCGGCAGTGAGTTCACTGCATTGGCCCCGTTTGGGGGAAAAATAATTACCTGATCATCTGGGTTTTGCTGGGCCAAGAGATTTTTTTTTCTTCCTAGACTTGGTCAAGTGGAGACCAGGTTAGAAAAAATAAAATAAACAAACAAACAAAAATTTGCATTTTGGTCTCAGAAGTTTTCTCCTGTTGTTCTCAGGGTGGGGACAAACCTGTCACAGTATGACCTCAGTGCACAAATTATTCCAAGCCAAGTGCCTGGGATTCTGAAAGAAAAAGGAGTATTTGCCAGCTCATCCTACCCGCTGGGCAACAGGAGGAAAAGGGAAGGGAGAAGAGCTCTGCTGAAACGTCACTTCCCAGCGGCAGAACAAAGCTTGGGGAAGTCTATTCTCTGCCCAGGGCCCCCGGCCCACATGAAAGCAACTCTGGGCTGATGGCACAGGCTGCTCCGAACCTCTTAGTATAAAACAAGCTGCGGAGTCAGACATCAAAGGGCGCAACTTCAAAATAAACACACAGCAAAGACGGCAGGGGCCACGGGACATCTCTCCCTGTCCTGCTGCCCGCATCGGATGTTGGGAGGGGATGCAGCTCAGCGAACACGACCGCTGTGACCCCCGGGATACCTTGCCACAAAAATTAATAAAAAGAAAGAAATCCCAATTGCATTTCGACTGCTGCATTTCTAAAGGGTCGTCCGCATGGCGGGACGGAGAGGCTGCGTGCGGGGAGGTGGACGGTGTTGGGAACGGCAGGGGCCAGTCGCAGTGGCGCGGGGCCTCCTGCGAGGAGGACGCAGATGAGAGGAGGAGAGGGGCCGTGCAATTTTATCCGCACGTTGCGCCTCCCCCAAGGCACAGCCAGGGAGCACAGCCGTGTGTGGGAGGGGTGGTTCCGGGCAGGAATATCCAGGATTCCCACGAAGCCTTGCGTGACCGACACCCAAGGCAAGGATTAATTGTCGAATCTGGGTGCTAAGCGAGGCCCCAAACCATGGGGCTCTGGAGGGAATGGGCAACCGAGAGGGCCCCAGCTCAGGAGGTGGGAGAGCATGGACGAGACAGGATGCAGGGCTGCTCGCAGCTGGACACCGTGCCAGGCAGAAACCAGCCAAGGCTGCACAGCAGGGACCCTTCTGCCGGGACCGGGAAAAGGGCACAGGCAAGAATAGCCATGGGGGATGCTCCAGTGTTCACCCGCACATGCAAAAACTCTCACCGTGATTCTGAAACGTGCTCTCGCCCCCAGAGCTCCCCGGTCCTGTACGAGCGTTTCCGCAGTGCCAGGCCTGGGCTGGACTCCCCATCTCCCGCAGCCATGTCGCGGAGGAGGGACAAGAGGAGGGAGGGTGACGGGAAGAGGGAGGCTCGGCCACCCGGCCGGGTGCGGCCAACATGGGAAGGTGTCAATTAAAGCAATGAGCCCCTCCACGTCCCCGCGCCTGACAGCCGGGGCGAGCGGAGCTGACAGGCGGCGCGGGCGGCCCCTGCCTCGCACTCCCCCACACGCGGCGGCAGGGCCAGGCCGCGCGCGCACCGGCCGCCCCTCTCCCGCGCCCGTAGCCGCTCGTGATGACGGTAATTAGCGTGATTGGAGGCCTAAGCAGGCCAAGGCAGGCCCGGAGGCGGCTCGTAATGAAGCGGTCGCGGGAAGGCCGAGGCGGGCAGGGGCCACGGCAGCTCTCTGAAACCGCTAATGAGCCCGGTGCGGTCTCGGCTGCCCGCCGGCGAGGGGTGGCGGGACACAGCGACCTGGCAGATGCTGGCTGGCAACCTGCCGGCCAAGGCCCCAGGCCCAGCGCCGTGCCCGGGAGCCACCTCAGCTCCTGGCCCTCTCCCTGGGCTCCGCTCCGTAATCCTGCCCGCAGAGCCCACACTTCGCCCTCGGCCCTCCCCTTTCCGCAGGCTCAATCTGATTAGTGCTGATACACATCTCCTCCCAGGCTCCCAAACACGCTCTCGCCCGCTGAAGGATACGCAGGGACACAGAAAACTTGTCCTGATGGCAATGTTAATGGCCGCACAGCCCATGTCATCACCAAAATGGCCTTAGGGGGAGACTTGATGGGTCTCCGAAGTCATCAGGACTACCCCACCTCATCTTGCTCCCCTTATTAAAACCATTCATCCTGGGAGCTAAATGAATATGTTTCATCTTCAAATGCTGGGACACAAGAGCAAGCAGGCAGAGATCTAATAGAACAATACCGATCTAATCATTCCTATTTTTCTCTCTGCATCCTGCCTTCATATTACGCGAGCACCCGCGTAGCCGGCAGCCACGTTTCGCCAGCTCCCCGCTCTCCTCGCTCACGGGCAGCTCGTGTGCCACGCGCGGCGAGGCGCAGGGCGCCCCGGTGTGCCCTCCGCACATCTGCTGTGTGCAAATGCGAACCATCCACCCCAGGGAAAGGCTGCTTTGGCTGTCACGATATCCGATCGCTTCCTGCGCCCGCTCCTGCAAGGTGCAGGGCATCTCACTCCCCTCTCTTCCTCTCTGCATCCACACACACGTGAGGGTGGCTACAGTGCAAAAAGCCCCAGGACTCTTAAAACTAATAAACTCCACAGGATACAGAAGCTAGCAAGTCTAAGTGCAGCAGGGGCATGCTGCACTGCCAGCAGGCCCCTGCACCACGTGGCCCATCATGGGGAATATTGCATCTTCTAGCAACCCATCGTTATTTTCAACGCTCCTTCCCTCACCCGCCATGGGCCTTCGCGACTCCTCTTCCCTTAGATACAAAGGGAAAGGGGAAGCAAACCAGTCTGTGTCTCTCTTTCGTACTTGCAAGGTCCCCAGGCAGGGGAGAGGGAAGGGACAGAAGGAGCAGAGCACCAGGAGCGGGAGGACTTACCGCGAGAACCGTGGCTAATTTGCTGCGTTCTTCATGAGCCGTCGGAGATGCCACGTGCGTCCCCTCTGTAGCCAGGGTTTGCACAGCAAATCCCCATTCCCTCTAATTATTAATGATAATAAGAGCGGCTGGCATGGCGGATGCCATCTGGAGCCCTGCCACGACTGCCCGCCGGCCCTGGGCAGGAGGGGAGGCCGAGGGGCCTGGCCAGGGCAGGGTCTGGGCCGGAGCTGCCGCCACGGTGCCGCGAGGAGCCGCCAGGCCCACCCAGGCTGCGGCGCGCGCGTTTGCCACGGTGGCAGCCTTCATAAGGCTCCGCTCTTTGACTGGCGTTGAGTTTATGTGAAAGTAATTAACAGTAATTAATCCTTAATTACAGTAATTAGCCAAGTCGCAGTAAATTAAACCACATCTGGAGCAGATGAGGGCTTCCGAACGGGAGGCTAGCGCAGGCGACAATCGGAGAGATGCTGAATTCATCTGACAGCATCTGATTAAGGCTACCTGTTGCAAGCAGCTCATTTGCACGGCGTTTCGGTTCGCGTTTCGCAGTAACCCTTTCGGCCGGGGCACGCGGAGCTGCCCGCCTGACCGTGGTCATGAGAGGCGACGGCCACCAGCCCCGCTCCCGCATCCGGCGCCGGTCCGTAATCACTGTAATACATGAGCGTGGCTCCGAGGGGGAGCGCGGTATCCGAGGGCCAGGGCTGTTATTAAGACCACTCCGTATTTACCCGGCACTGCGCCACCTCGCAGAGCTTTGCTGACGTTTAGCCGCGCTCGAAGGCGTCGGGAACGCTGCGCGCCGCAGCCCCAAAGGCCACCCACAGCTAAATGGAGCAGCAAAAATTAAGCAGACTCAAGTGACAAACCCTCCACAAAACCTCCCACATCCCCGGACTGGGCAGGCCGCTGGAAAGCACGCTTACCTGCACGCATGCTAGCTGGAGATGGCTACAAACACACATTAATTCCAGATGTTCCAAAAAGGGGAAGGCGTTTTACAGTATTTTTCTTTCTTCCCCAATCCACACCCCAAAAATGAACTCACTCTCCCTACAGTGCAATTTGCCTTCCTGTCAATAGCTTTTAAATAGATGCTCTGTCATCTCCTAACCAAGATCTTTTACGGATTTGGCATTTATAACAAATCATATTATCTTGCTACAGCCAGAGTGTGGTTAAAAAAAAAATCATACGAATGAGAGATTCCCTCACAAATACCTTCAAGATATATAACTCCCACACTCACAATGCCAACGTTTTGCTTTCCATGAAAATAAAATAAATTGGGAAGTTGTAACCATGTCGGCAAAGCCTGTTCCGTCCAGGCAGAAAGATGCCCACAAATCCTAAATCTCTGTCCTTCAAAGCTGCTAAATATCCTTAGTCCTCAGAAACAAACAAACAAACAAACAAACAAACAAAAAAACCCACCACCAACAAGAAAGGACCGAGCTCCTGTTATACCATCTCTCCTTCTCATGGGCCTGTTTCCAATGCTCATTTTCAACCTACCCCCTTTTCTATCTTTAGGGCTGCAATACATTTCTTTGGAGGTATTTTCTAATCCAGCAGCAAACACTCTGGCCAGACAAATCACTGTGAGTCTCTGGTGGCTTGGGGAACATCACCCGCTAGTCCCTAATGGATGGTGAAGGGTAGTCTGTACGGGCAGAAAGGTACGGTGAGAAACTGAACAGTCAAGGACAAAGATGAAAAGTTTGTTGGAGATTAAGGATCTTTTCTAATCTTCCTCCCTCAAGTTCTTAACTTGGAAAATTTGCTGAAGAGATAGACCATCCATACCTTACTGTGATACGGTATCAGTTATCAGAGGACACTGCCGTGCCAGCTAAGACTATATAAAACATGTGATAATGTCATTTTTTTTCCTTTTTAATCTGAACCCTAAAGCACTATTAGTGACTACCTGGAGACTTCACTATGTAGAGAGAATCAACAACTTTAATCAGAAGCTAAATGAGAAACACAAGTTGAATAAATAGCCAAGTTTTCAGCACATGGGCCACTCAAAACGCATAGTAAGACAGTCATTTTGGGCTGAATCAGACATTTTGATGCTTTTCTGTGCATTGAAAGTCCCAAGACTCATTTTCAGAATACTTCTTCTCCATTGATCCTGACTTCTCAGGTGCCAGGAGGACGTTGGACTGCAGAGCCTGATCTCTCGACACCCAAGGATGTTCCTTCCCATGCCTGCAGAGACTCAAGAGGAACCCAAGACACCCTCCAGCTGCCCCGCACCAGGTCAGGATGTGGCAAGGCCCATTGCCTCCAGAAAGGGATGACAAGGGGGGTGAAGCTGTGTAACTTCCTCTGCTTATCTGCCTGTTTCTCCTCTAGATGGTGGCAAACCCTTGTAGAAATATGAAGACTGGTTCAGTGCCTTCTGCAAGATGGACCAGTGATGTTACTTACCATTGGGTCCAACCAGACCTTAAGCTAAAAGTTCTAAACCTTCCATGTTGCACAGGAACAGATTAAATTCACTCTCCACTTACAGCTGACACATCTGCATCCTTCATAACATCTCCTACTCGCCTGAGGAACAGTTTGAGATCCTTCAATTTTTCCTTATGTGGTCAGGAACATGTGCCTTCTCTTGCACTACTAGTGAAAAGTCACCACTGCAAATGTTCCTCTCATGTATCTGGGCCAGTTGTGACAGCTCCTCTGCACTTCAGGCTGCAGTTGTTCTCACAAGGGCAAACCCGTGTACTCTCCCTTTCCAGTTGTTTCACACCAGGTGAAGTCAAAAAAAAAAAAAGTCCACAACCTGATCCATCAATCATCACTGTTTTTGGAGCAAGCTCTCATGTGGAAGCTTTAGCTTGGGGGAAAAAAATACACACACACACACACATATATGGGCAAATTCCAGCCCTAAAAAAATAAACTAACCTAACCCTTACAGATCAGGAAGGCCAAAAGGCCCCAGTACCTGGTGGCTCAGGAGGAAAGAGGTTGCAGATCTACACAGGCCTGTCAGAGGCACGGCGCAGACGTGCCCATCTTTGCAGACAGACACGCGCACGCATGTTTTATAGACACACATGTGCTCCTTCCAGGCTTGAGGACTCGGGTCCCTCCTCATCTGCACAGTTCGAATTAATTACACACTTTAATTTCATGAATTATTAATTTGATTCTGACTCGGCAGCTTACGATTATCCAGCGCTACAGACTATACAATTCCAGCTTCATTAAAACATCACCAGCTGCCTGAGAGACAGACATTAAATAGCAGAGAGTAATAATAAAATTAAGCTCTCTGTGCGTAGCAACAGAGTCTTCCCTGCCTCGCACGGCGAGGGCTCTGCCGCTCTCCAGGCCCAGCCGGTAAATAGATCCCTTTGCAGAGCTTTATTGCGTTTGCACAGCCTCGGCTTGGCGCCCGACAGCCGACGGCGGCTGCTTGCATTCCGCTTCCTCACGTGCATCCCGCCTCGATGGGCGACGGCAGCTCACGGCGCGCAGAAGCGGAGTCCTCGCGGCACGTGCTGGCTTCTCTGGGACGCCAGCGCCTGTCTTGGCCCCACACCAGGGTTAACGTGAACCCCTGTGAATGCCTTCTTGGCGCCAGCCTCCCGCTTGCAGCAAGGATGGGCAAGATTCTCGGGCTAATATCACCTCCCAATAACTAAAGCCGGAGCGCTGCCTCCCAGCACCTCCCTGGCAAAACAATTTATAGAGGTAAAATGTCGGAATTTAGACATTCCATTTAGCTGCCTCAGAAATCTAAGGACCCCAAACCTTGTGGGATTTGAGAAATCGATGGAATTAATTAAAGGAGATGTCCAGTGGTCTCCACTAAGTAATCAGCAGGTACAGTAGACCTGAAATTCTATAAAGAAAAATGGGAAGGGATGACATTGAAGGAGGCAGTGGGGATTAAAAAATGAGCATCCGAGTGGTAAAGGCGCACACCCATTGATCGCTGCATTACGGATTAAGGCTTCAACGAGCAGCCAGAAGATTCTGTAGCAGAAAATGGTTACAGAGGATGAGCATGAACAGAGCAGATATATATAACCTCTGACAGCCGGGAACAACTGCAGCGGAGCACAGCTCTGCGGTGAACCCGAGAGCAAAAAGTTTTGGGGAGGGGGAGGACGCGCAGTGCGGGGGCATCGAGGGAACCATTTTGCGCACGGGAAACCTGCCTGGCCCGGGGGGAGGCGAAGGAGGGAGAGGCCAGCGTCACGCTGAGATGGGCTCAGGATCATGGGCAGCGTCGGGAGTTCTTCTCCTCCCTGGCCTCGCAGACTGCTTGATCAGCAAACGCTGGATGCCTGGGAATAAAGCTGAGCCTAGAAGTGGGCACGCACGCTCGAGAGCTGGACTTGAGTCGGTCAAAAGGGCTCAGCTGCACACGGGGATCTCGGGAGCTCGGTCTAGCTCTCTGCGCTCTCCCTGACCCTTTGGGCTTTGGTCCCGTGTCCCTGAGCTGCTTCCTTGTGTCCTGCTCAGCAGCCCACTTTGGGATGAAAGTCTGCAGGGAATCTCAACTCCCACGTCATTCTTTTCCTTTCATTTCTAACATCAAGGTTCAGTCATTTAGAGAGGAGAGAAGAAAGGACATGGATCCCAAAGGGAAAAAAAAAATACAGTAAACATGACTATAAACCATCCCCCTAAGAAAAACCACAGTCCTGTCCTCAAACAGAGCTCAAGGAGCCTGCAGTAAACAAGGCCCGAGGCCACTATCGCTCACCCCGTGAGCATCAGCCTTTGGCAAGCATCTGCCAGCATGGTCGTCCTCGGGCCTTCCCGTCCACAGCCAGCACGGAGGGAGCGGGGAGAAGGCAACGGCACTGAACGGCGGTTGCTGTCGTTGCGTTGTTACTGGAACAGTTCAATGAGAAATCTCAAAAAAAAAAAAAAAAAAAAAAAAAAAAAAAAAAAAAAAAGCCTTAGCTGACTACAGCCCCGGCTGCGCCGCGCCACCCCTCCATGTCTCTGGGGTCAGGAGGCTGCGGCGAGCCCCCCTTGCCACCCTCCTGCGCGCTCCTCATAAACATGTATGGCTGCAAGCCACAGCGAGCTAAATGTCAGCGGGGCCGGCAGAGCCTCGGCGGCGGTGGGCGGGTAACGCCTCGCAGTGCCGGGCAGTGCCTCATGGCGCCAGGCAGGTAACGCCTCACGGTGCCGGGCAGGTCGTTCACCTTGTGGGGCTCCTGCCACCCTGCACGCTCCAGGACGCGCGTGGGCTCTCCAGGCCACCTCATCAGACCAAGCAGAAAGCATTTCCCATGCACGGGGACGTGCTGAGGACAGGCAGGGAGTGACAATCATTACCGCGGCGCCTGTTTTTAACCCCTGTCCTTTCTCATTTTGCCACTGTGCATTCGCGGTTGGAGAGGCGGAAAGGGAGCGTGGCGGAAAAGCAAGAGCCACAAACCAGGGCAGCAGAGCAGAGAGTGATACTCCAGGCCCTGTGCACCCGCTGAGGCCCAAGGAGCATCGGCTGAGCCCATGGCCTGCAAGCTCACCCAGGCACAACGGGGAGGAGGGCCTTACCCCACACGTGGAGGTGGCCGCTGGAGTTGAGCCAGCAGCTGCCAAGCAGCCGGGGGCACCTCCGGCCTAGCTACCCTCAGCACGGGTAGCGCCTCTCCCACCACGTCCTGCAAACATGTTCTTGCCTCCGGTACCTCCAAAGCCCCTTCAATTCCTCGCACCTTCCGTATAACGTCTCCTCACAACTACGACACACTTCAGACATGGAATTATCCCCATCTTCCCTCCCCTTAAAGACCTTTTCAAAAGCCTGGTGGAGGCCAAGACTTGCCCAAAGGCCACAGACATAAGCCAAAGCTCTTGCTGGATGGGGACAAGGTGGTCACCCTCCTGATCCTAAATGAGACACATAACCATGTCTGGACGGGCAGCTCTAAAGGTCTTTGGGTCCCCTTCTCTTGTGTGGCTCCGAGACGCAGAGCAGACACGCAGTAGAGCCCGTTCCCTTTCCCCATAGGGAAGACAGCTCCACCTTCTCCAGTGCTGGCAGAAAGATGCGGAAACCCTGCTCGCCCTGTGACCACAGGGTTAAGGTGACAGGATGGGTCCTTTCCCGCTTGACATGAGATCAATGACCCCACAGCTGACAGCTGAACACCATGTCCCCAGACGAGGCATAACAGACACCAGCCTAAGGAGACCTGAGGGATCTCACCAGAGAGATCAGCAGGGTAAACACAGCTCATCTCCCCCAGTAAGGCTTCCTCTGTGCCAACGCTGGATTTTGAAGGCTCTCTGGGACCAAAAGCCTCAACGTACCCTCAGGTCAAGTCCCTCTGGATCCATCCCCAGGCTCCCTCAAGTCAACTCCCAGCCATCCCCAGGCAGAAGACACTAACGCCACAGCCCGAGCCAACAGCAACGCCTCGACATCACACTTCAGAGGCCTTGCGGGTGCTCAGCGACACACCACGCTGCGTATGTTTTATGATATGTGTGTCGAAGAGCCCTGAGCAAAGGCTGTAGCAGATGCGCAGCGTTCAGCGGCAGTCGCTCCCCTGGCTGCATTACAGCGCAAGGCACGAAGCAGCCCCGGACCTCTGCCCCCTTCCTCCCCCTGCCCACGGCAGGCATTTGGCATCCAGCACAATTAGGTCCTGGGGCACGTGTGCTAGTCGCCATAAACATCCTCCTCAAAGCAGGACGCCTTCCCCCATGGGGCAAACATTAGTGGGACAACTGGAAACGTTCAACTTGATTATAATGCTTTAAGAAAAGGTCATCGCGAAATTCCAGCACTTTACCTTGAGCTCTGTTTGTTCCGTGCAGGACGAGATGGGAAGAGTCAGTTTGCCCTGGCTTGTGGCATCTGCATCATTCTGACTGCATTTCATGGGCCGCCAGCAGGCTCTCGAGCCGCAGAAAACCCCCCAACCCCTTGGGAGTGAGATAAATAACCATGGATGGGCTTGGGGGTGCGTGCGCCGGACCACACACCAGCTTTCCACATCTCCATTCGAATGCTGCCCAGACTTCAGTGGATTTTGCACTGCATTTGCACCTCCGCTCTTTGAAACAGGCCCAGGAGAGCCAAATAGACCCCCCCAAAGTGTGCAAAAGCAGCCAGCAATTCCTAGGTAGCATTTTCCCCACTGTCTGGAATTTCATTTTGTGGCATGCTATTAAATTTTCTCCTTTCGGGCCTCCAAGCCGAAACGCGGCCAAAGCACGGCAGGACAGCGAAGTGACCCGAATTCACCCACTAGCCCCACGGCTGTCTGCTGAGGCAGCGTTGGGGAAGATACAGCTCCCGTTTAAAATCTGCCCTTTAGAGTCTCCAAACAGGGGGATAGGGTATGCACAGAGCAGTCTCGGAGGAGACTAGTCAACGGCCAAAAGAGATCTCCAAGCAGAGGCACACACATACAAACTCCCGAGAGGCACGCGGCTGGCTCCCAAGGCACCCCAAGACAAACAGGCACAGGAAAGGAGCAGTCGAGCAGCCTTTCTCCTCTGCACATGGGCACAGGAGCAGCACTGACCTGGAGCGAACAATCTGCGATAGGCTGGGCAGGAGGAAAAACCAAGGTCAGTTTTGTTTGTGGCCAAATGAAGGATGCTCTGCCCCCGGCCATGTTCCTGCTGCCATAATTAAAGCTGTCGTCCTGCCGCTTGCTGCCAGGGGAGTTCTCAGCAGCTCTCCAAGCAGGGCCAGGAGACAAGCGCCGGCAGAGACGGGTCCTGCTACTCCCACCAGGGCCAGGGGCTTCCGAGTGATGCCTTGCTAGGCTAGGGAAGGGAGGAGGAAGCGCTGCAGAAGTTCCCTGGGAAGGGACAGGCAACAGGGTTTTTATTTTCCAGAGGGGATTGATATTACTGTAGCCACTTATAGCAAACCAGGTAGCATTGCCTCCCCTGTCCTGGCTCCAAACCCCCTTCCAAAGGTGCTCCCGTAGGTCCAAAAGCAGAGCACAGCATCCTTCCCAGTGCAGCTCTCCAAAGGGAAGCGGCTTGAGACACTGCTCAAGTGCCAACTACTGTTTCCTGACGCCTGCCGATACAGCCAGCGCGCGGGGACAGCTTGACATTCGCACACATGCTAGGATGCAGCTGGTGGCTCCCCTCGGCAGTGTCCTCCTAACAGAAGCCAGTCGCGAAGGCGTTCAGCAAAGGTGACGCCTCTCTGGAAAGCGGGGCGGTCGGAAGAAATGTCTTGGTTTGTCTGTGAGCCGGCGACGGGCCCAGGAGGCGTGCGAGACCCTGGTGTCTGCAGTGTTTGTTCTAACTTTGTGGAGCTCGCGGACGCACCTGCCCGTGGAGCAGGGATGCTCTATTCCCAGCGCTCCGGCACAAGAACTCCCAGCTGCTGCCAAAAGGTATTTTTAGCTGCATTATTTATTTGAACACCTGCCTGAGACTTCGAGGCAGAGTACGGAGCCTGAGCAAAGGAAGGAAGGAGGGAGGGAGAGCAGAGCAGAGTCGGCAATCTGGACCGTTTCCACTGGAAGGTTCGAGAGAGGAGACCCAGGTGGGACGGTGAGAGACTCCGGCTATGCTGGAGGAACAGAACGGCGCTAAATCCAGATCGGAATAGTCCAATCCCCCCCCAGAGCCCTGGTCACCCTCACTGGACGACAGGGTCTTCAGGGGGATCATTGCTCCCTGGCGCAGGACCCGGCAGCTCTGCGGCGACCTCCGCATTTAAGGCCAACGAGATATGTGGGAAACTGCTCATGCTCCCTCAGCCTGCAGCTCCTGTACGCGCTGGGCAAAGAGCAGCTCTTTGCAGCACTCGGTTAGAATGTGGACAAAAAAAAAAAAAGAGTAAAAAAAAGGAAAAAAAAAAAAAGAAAGAGAAAAGAAAATGCAGCTAAAAATAAAGGCCAGGCCAGAGCCTGTGCCTCTCGGTTGGGCTCCTGTGCTCACAGATCTGCTTATTTTGGCCTATCTCTCCCCAGCGATAAGGCAGCTAACAGCCCGTTATCAGGCAGTCAGTGAAAATGTGCTCCAGCCTGATTAGGCCTCAGTCTTTGCCAAGGTTATAAACAGCCGTTATCATTCTCCCAAACAGAATAATCCGGACAGTATCAGCTCAGAAACATATGGGCCACACAGCGAAGATAGCCGCTGACGGACACTTCATTTTAATGGTAACGAGTGGTTAGCGGCAGCCTCCCCAGCACCGCCACAACTGCCCAGTTGGCAGCGGGTCCAGCGCATCCTCCCGAGCCCCCTCCTGCCCGCCTGGCCCCTTTTATCCCTCCTGTTTCCTCTCCTCCTCTTCCTCCTCCTCCCCAGGCTCCTAGTTCCCCTATAATGCCATGGGGACACTTGTGATGTCCCCTGGCTCAGCCAGGTCCCCGGGCAACGTCCTGGGGACCCCTCTCAACACCCCACGGCCCCACGCTGGTGCCAGCCACCTCCCCGCCAGCGCGCAGGAGGAGGAGGAGGGGCAGCAAACCCTCATTTCACATTCTCCTGGTGTCCTCTCTGTGTCATACTTCTTTTTTTCCCCCCCTTCATCCCCTCCTCCCTCTTCCTAAAAGAGGTGATTTAGCTCACAGAGCCTTAAACACATTTGCATTCCCGAGACAAGAGCTTAGGCATAAATTCATCTCGGCACAGGGGTCTGTCCTTTCCCTTTTTTCCCCCCCCATGCTCTTTATTTTCTCCTGCTCTCCTTCTCTCCCCCAACCCTGCATGAATTCAGTGCCATTACGGGCACCTGCACGCTTGCCTTTCCCTCCAACTTGCTCAGCCTCGCTGGCCCTCGGCAGCACCCAGGCACGAGCTGCCTAATGCGGCTTCCACCTTCCTCTCCAATCAGCCCTGGGCTCCGGGAGACCACAGCACACCTTGCCAGAGGTAGGGAAAGGGAATTCCCCCCAGATCATCCACAAAACATCAGCACGGGGAGGCAAGCTAAAAAACTGCGGAAGGGCCCAGCATGGGCTTGGAGTCACGGATGCTTTCTCGTGTAATCTGTATTCCAATCTCGGTGTCAGTGGAGCTGTGATTGGAATATCCAAGGTCTCATAAAAGATTCAGGGCTTATCGACTTCCTTACACGCGCTGCCGTTTCATGTTGCTCCTGCTTGCTCCCTTCCAGCCTCCAAAGGACCTGCGGCCCTTTCAAGTTGCCATCACAGATGTCCAATGGAAGAAATCTCCTCGCTTGGCCCATGCTGGACTGACAGAGCCAAGTGCTGGAGTGGAGCTCTCCCCTCCTAACACGGGAGTTTATTCCCTACCATGGGGATTTACTCCTCACCACTCTCCCTCGCAGACCCCAGCCTTGTGCTGGCAGAGGAGAAAGGCTCTTAAAGAGACAATTTGCCCGGCGGAGATTCCCACCGCTCACTCTCATCATCCACTTCTAAACAAGGGCCCATTTTATGCGCGCAGAGATGCAGAGACATCCCAGGGTACAGTACGCATTGGCTATCGCCAACTACTATCATTTCTCATGCACGGGCTTCCTCCTCCTCCAAGTGTGCACGCACACACCGCAATTACAGGGAGATTATTTCTCCCCAGCTAAAACCTCGCCAAATCTAATAGAAATCCTAATTAAAAAGACTAACACAGTAACAGGATGGAAAGCAACCAGAGGACGGAGGCGGCGGCTGCTGCAAAGACATCTCGCTGGGCAAAGGTGGCAGCGGCGCCTGACCCGAAACCCGCCAGCCACTGCAGGGACCCCACTCCGTGCCCTGCCCCACGCGCCGGGCAGGAGCATGTGCCTGACGCTCCTTTAATGCAGGACACGTCGTTAGTGCAACCAGCCCAGAGCCGGCGACAAAAACTTCCTGGAGGGACCCATCAAGAGCTGCTTTCCCACATGGGCTGCATGCGGGGGCATCTCTCCAAGGGCCGTCTCTGGCAGTGCTCTGCTCTCTTTTTGCTGCCTAAGCAGCACTGAGCAGATTTGCAGACCAGAGAGCCTAGTCCCTTCAAATTTACTGCATTACCTAACGGCAGCCTTAAAGCGAAGAGAACGGAGCGGGGCAGACACCCAGGGCTTTGGAGCATGTCATTGTTTTGGCTCTTACGTAGGCGCTGTGCTTAGGCACAAAATAACACGCGAAATCTTTACGTGGTATCGGTTGCACAATTAACATGCTGGAGATGCTCGTACACAGAGCTGCATACAGATGCCACATGCAAAGAACCACGCTATAGCTCTCACAGACACGCAATTAATTGCATTTCCACATCATCCAAAAGCCTCATCGTGCACAAGGTCTCCATATTAGAAAGCACAGCATAATATAGGAAATCAATGCCTATAAAAATAATGTATAGGAACGCACAGATTTACGTATGATCTAATGCACATGCACACTTATTTATGTATCGTGTGTAGCCACCCTCACAAATATGGATGCATACACTCTCACAAGGCATATCCAGACACATATATATGTATCTACACACAGTCTATAGAATATTCATACATGCACAAGCTATACAAACGCTCTATACGCCCTGCTCTGTGACAGCTCAGATTTTCAGTAATATCATAATATTATTTTTTAGATCAGTTAAGGTATAAAATGTGCGCTCTCTCAGTCTTTAATATTAATAAGTCTTGTAACTAGCAGTTTCTCGTAGCTCCGAATTCTTGAGCACAACTAGAAAGGGCACTTATCCTGAAAAATCTAATAAATTTACAGTTTTATATACTTCCTTCAATTGTAAAAGTCTTGTTCAATAAACTTTAAAATGCCACTATAGAGCAATAACACAGACAGTATAAACCCAGCCCTGGGAAAGCTGTGCAACCAGAAATTGTTCCCCTTTCTGCTACAGCAATAAAGTTTTATATGTTTGAACTGACTGTAAAAAGGTTTGAATGTTGGCAACTGGGGAATAATCTGTCTTCTTTATAGTTATTATCATATTTCCCACAAGACCCTTTGGTCTGTGTCAATCCTTCTCGTATATGACACCTTTGTACTGTCAGCGAAAGCAAGAATACTTAACTTTTTTTTGTGTGCACACGCGCGACTAGAGGTCCTTCTATCTGTTTTTCTTCAGATTACAGCAATCAGGAATAAATTATCTGCAACATGCTGCAATGGAGGCATTTTACCCAACGGGGTGGATTTGGAGAGCAGCCTTCCTTCGTGCGAAGGAAGCAAAAAGAGATTAACAAACAACGGGTTATTCCTCCTTTTTCGTTCTCTCCTCCTCACCCAGCGCAGGTGGCATTCAGGAAGGGACCTAAGGTGCCGCGGAGCAGGAGCAATGTCCAAGTTGGGGGGATCATCCAGGTGGCAAAGTGGAGGCTCAGCCAGAGATTGAGATGTCAGAAGAAGTGATGTTAGGACACGTTTGGAAAATGAAAAATGAGGAGTCACCAGGACCAGATAATACCTGTCTAAGAGTCCTGCAGGGACTCAGAAATAAAATGATTGCATATTTTCATTAGCAGCTCAATCTCTCATTACACTAGAGGACACCAAGTGTCATACCCTATTTTTAAAAAATGGAGTGAGATGAGCCACAGATCCAGGGACTTGCGAGTCTCAATTCAGTACCAGCTAAAATGATAAATAGATAGAATAAAGCACAAGATGGACACAGTGCCGCAGAGATTAACTAACATAGTCCTGCAAGAAAGGAGAAAAGCAACCTTGCTAATCTAATAGGAGTGTTGAGCACCCAGCAACAGAAAAGACCAAGTACAACTGACATGACTCAGATTCCCACAAGCTGTACTGGCAATTCATAAAATGACAAATTTAACTATTCTCCAAGTAAACACGAGGAGCAAAGACTGGTTAAGAGAGAGAAGTGAATAAAAATAAACAGCTTTTTCAACCAGGCTACAGACTTGGAAGACTTGGCGAAAGGTCTGCTGCTCTTTGATGTGTTCTTTTTGCCAGGGGGAGGAAATGCACGGATGTTAAGTGGAGGAGGACAGGAATAGAACAGGTTAGTGAACAGTCAAGAAGGCTGAGAAACCCCTCGAAGGAAGCACAAGCCAAGCTGCGGGCGAGCTGGAGGTAGGAAGGGCAGGTAGAAGTCAGCGAGGCTCAAATGCACAAGGGCCTAATGCCATTACTCACGCGCTGCCTGTGACCAGCGTGGCCGCTCAGCGGAGCGTTCGGGAGGCCCGGGCTGCACAGACCGCGCTGCTTGGGGCCGCTCCGGCCGCCCACCGCGAGCCAAGGGTCTCGGATCCGCGAGGAACGGCACCGTGTTGAGGTGTAGACAGCTTGGGTGACAGCCACGAAAGCAACGGCAGCCACAGACAGGCTTTGCAATGAGAAGAGACACAAGTGAGCACCGAGAGTTCGTCAGTCTCCAAAGTACCGCTTGAGAGCTACGTGATGACTGGGAAGGCCCCTAAGGTGAACCAGGGACAAGGGGAATAGGTGACTGCCGCAGGCCACATATCTCAGCCGAGACCCAAAGTCTCCGTGTTGCCAGCCCCCACCCCCAGACTACCCAACCTTGGCACCTCCCAAGGAGCGCGAACGTGGCTTCCATGGAGCCAGGACCGAAGCCACCGATACCGGGCACGCAGGTGCCCGTGCTGGGCCGCTCACCTCCCCGGGCTACGTCTGCAGCGACGCACGTGCCGGGGGCTCCAGCGCCCGTGCTGGGCGGCAGTGACGTTCCCCTTCCCCGGGGCTGCACGCCAGGAGAGTGCGGTGCGGCGAGGGTTAAGGCAGCCGCGGACGCGCGCAGCCCTGTTCCGGCGTCTTGCAGGAGTCCATTAGCTCCCGCCACATTACCTCATTCATTTCTTATATGCGGATGGTTTATTCTCCCATGAGCACCCTCGCTCGCAGACATGGCTAGCACCGAGTCCCCTCCCTCTCCTGTATTTCTCTATCCATCACATTTAACACTCTGACAGTAACAGTCTATAATGTTTCTATTCTACAAAACCGCTCTGTCAACTCCAGGCTTCCAGAGCAGCAACTGAGGAAAATAAATAACATCAATGCCAGGCCCGACAGTATCACAGCTTGCTTTCTGCTGGGGGTTTATTTTATTTATTTTTTTTACAAAGGGAAAGGAAGAATAAAGAGAGAGGGAGTGGGGGGAGGAAGTGAACGCTTGTAAGGTGGAAAAGGAAGGAAAAGCGGGAATTTCCTCCACATCCCAACAAGCTACAGAGATTCACTCGGCGCCTCCGATGCAAACAAAGCCGGAGCCGGCAGCCCCCCACCCCTGCTGTCCCCTCTGACCCTGCTCTGTCATCCACGCCCATGGACACGGTGCCTTACTGCAGACACGGGGAACAGGAGGGACGAGTTAGCCCCCGCTCTCCTGCTGGCAGCGAGTGCAAGATGGGAGATGGCATCAGGATGCCTCGAGCACGGCCCTGCGCCCTGGCTGCGGAGCAAGGAGGGCCCTGGAAGCCACCAGCGCTCGTGTCCCCTCCGTAAGGACCCGTCGCATGGTGCTTTCCAACTCCTTTCACTCCCTCACGGTAACCCCCAGACCTGCCTCCCTAGGATCAAACACCAGGGCCGCAATTCCCTTTGGGCAGGGCACAGCGAGGAGCAAGCGCAACCCCGGCACCAAGCCAGGACCAGCGTGCGCACACGAGCACCGGAGGCTGCGGCCTCGCTCCGAGCATCCCGGCGGGGCCGGTGGGTCAGCGGAGACCACGGGCTGAGCCAGCACTCCACCGAGGCACAGAAACACACCAAAATCAGTATTCTCACAAATAATGACAATAACTTACTAAAAGAGACAGGTCACACCTCACAGTGAAAAATAAGAAGAAAAATCCACTTTTCTCAGTATTTTGGGTTTCCCCATGTATGGCGATGCTGACATGTCATGGCAAGCCATTGCCCGCAAGGCTGTCTTCGTGCTCCACGAGCTAAGCAGGCTCTGCGAGCCCTGAGACCTGCTCAGGTGTTTTCCGTCGGAAATGAAAACCATGAGCGCACGAGAACTTTTCCAATCAATCAGAGCACGAGCCCGCCCTTGACAGCCCTGCAGAGCCGGCGCTCTGCTACTCGAGCGGCTCTGAGATGCGCCTGCGAGCTGCAGAGAGGCACAGATGCCTGCAGAGGCCACGGGAAATGCACAGGGATAAGCAAAAATACGGAAAAAATCACATGCCTACTTAAAACAACTCCTCAACCAGAAGGGAAAAAAAGTGAAAAAAAAAAAAGAAAAAGAAACCCGTTCCCTCCTTTGTTTACACACCTGCCAAGGCCTGACACCGCTGCTGCCAGTCATTTGTAGGAGCTGATGGTTTCCCAGCCAAAAGCAACACAAGTGATTGCAACCCAAGCAGCAAAGGGACGGATCCTGCTCTGGAGAGCCCTGTGATACCCTTGACAGCTCATCTGGGGAATGCTGGTCTGGGAAGAAAAACCCTCTGCAGCAACCAGGAAAGCTCCACGTCTGGGTAATTTGCAGAATGCTCCAACTCTTTGCAAGGAAGGGCCTCAACTCGGCTGGAGGACCAAGGCTGGCCCCTCTGCAGGACTTGGGCTACAAACCAGAACGGGAGGAGGGATAGATACACAAGTGGAACACACAAGAGAAAGATGAAGAATCAATAAGAAATAAAAGCCGCAAACCAAACTCAAGAGGTTTTCTGCGAAAAAAATAAAAATAAAAAATCACAAATGCTTTCTTTGTGTGTGTGTGTGTGTGTGAAGCCATACTATTTTCCACTCACACGTATCCCCTCAATAGCTATATACATACACAGATAAAATTTGTATTTAGCTAAGCCTTGTCACTGGCAAGCGTGTTATTTGCGCTTTGATCGCAGTCATTATTCGCTTAAAAAGGCTCTCTGGGCTCAGCACAGTGAAGACAGAGCCCTGGGCTGCACGATGCCCATCGCAGCACACATGTGCCCGGAGCTGCCCTCCGAGGGAGGCATTTGCAAAGGATTCATCAGCTTTTTGTTTCTAGCAACAAAACAGTTTTCTGATTTGCAAAATTTGCAACATTATGAAATCAAAGTGTCGGAGGCTGATTTCAAACGTGATTTCATTTCCCCAGTGAATTTAGAGATTGCTGACTTCTGGGCCGCCCAGGCACAATCTCTAACACCGGGGTAAAAAACTGACTCAACCCGAGGAACAAGGTCTCGCACAGGAGTTTTCATGACCTTTTCAACCCAATTTCCAACAGATTCTCCAAATTCGGGGTAGTTGGAGCAGCTCACAGATAAACCCTGACAGCTGTGTGTGGGGTGTGAGGCCAAGCCTCCCCTTTCTCCCTGCGAATTCAGGCCTGGAAACTCGGTCCCAAGATCTGCAGCGCTTCTGATCTCAGCATGGAGCAGAGTCCTGGGACAGCTGGAAATGAGCGGAGCAGAGGCGGACGGGAGCCTGCGCATCACGCAGTTCCTCAGTACAAGCAGCACGAGATTTGGGCACGCTTTCTGGGAAAACAAAGCCAAGAAAGCAGAAAATCCCCCGATTTCAGCAAACGCAGCCTTCCCCTCCAGCCCCCGTCTCCGCTGCACAGCCGCTCAGGAGCGGGCGCACATGGGGCCGCCAGGGGCTCCCTGGGGACCCGGCCGGCGCGCGCACCAGAGGGCAGCAGTGACAAAGCCACCCTGCGCCCGCGCGAGGCAGAAAAGCCCTGCGCAGCTTTCGGGATGTTTCCCAGCCGGCGCTCGCAAAGCGGCAGCCGCCGCCAGCCGAAGGAACGGGCTGGGATGCCTGTAATCAGAAGGGTTATCTAATGCTAGTTTCATTCTAATTGAGTCACTACCATATGTCACCCTGCAATAACAACGCAAGCAGCATGCAACTGAATACATATTTAATTCACATAATGGGTACAACAGTAGAAGTAATCAAGGCAGTTTGCCATAAGCCATAAAGAAATGTAGCTTGTTCCTATCAAGAAACACTCTGCACTCGGGGAAGACTGGATCGCCAGAGAGAGCAAGAACACTGCGATACTGCAAAAGCTTTAAGGGAAGAGAGGGGGAAAAAAAGGCAGGAAAATAAAAGCCAAACACACACACGCGCATGCCCCGCAGTGGATGGAAGGCGAGCCGAGCCGCTTCGACGCGAATGGAAATCAATGGCAGAATATTGTCGACGGATCGTTAGTCCCTTCAATATAATTAACGGTAATGGATTTATTGGCAGAAACTTAATGATTCCAATGTTAAATACCGGCCTGGAATTGCACGGTGCAGTCCAGCCAAAAAAAAGGGGGTGGTTTCGCTCTCCAGCTCAGAAAGCCATTAAAAACGAAAAATAAACCTCAAGCCAAAAAAAAAAAAAAAAGCAAAAAACAAAAAACCACAAGTATGTTTGTGTATATAAGGAGATTAAGGAGATCTATGTTGTATATAATCTCCCCGAAGCGGGGTGACGACACTCCGCTGCCCAGCGCCGCTCCGCTGGGGCTCCCGGGCAGCCAGGGCGGCCTTTTCCGGGGTCTCCTTCCCCTGCGGAGCGGCACCCGGCAGACCCTGCTCGCTCACCGCCTTCATTTCCTCCCGCAATGAGAAGATTAATACGATTGAGGACCACTCATCAATATCTTTGGACAGATCAACCGGAGTTTTCATTAAAGCCGTATTAATGCTTTTGGATACACAGCTGCGGACAGGTTAGGCTTCAAAAATAAAACCCTGAGAGCGAAGGGAAGTAGAGAGCCAGGGACCGGCGTCCATTTCCGTCGGGGAATTAATGGAAACCCAACGCTCTCCCTCATTAAGGGCCTCCCCTCCGCCCCCAACACATTTTGATGTATTTTTCATGAGGATAAACAAACATTCATTTCACTTTGGGAAGGTGCTTGCCGTAATGTATTGGCAGCCTCAGCAGCAAGGAGGGGACATTAATTTCAATTCTGGTGTTTAAACACCTTGTTGAGCCCCAATCACTCATTGCTGCCTCAGCACACCCAGGGCGCCGGCCTTCCCCCCGCCGCCGCTCTGCACCCGCCACCTGTGCCCGGGCGCCCCATGTCCTCCCCCGGACACCCTGCACGTTGCCTCCTTGCAAACCAAGCACCTCCAGGCTCACCTCAGCTCCCCAACGGGACGTACAGCCCCTGCTTTAAGGCAACACCGCCAGCCCACGGCCAGCTTAAAGTCTTTGGGGGAAACTGCACCTTCCAGTGGTGTTTTCAGAGACGCACATGAGGAAATACCCATCCCTGCCCACAGCATTCCCAAGGAATGGAGCAGTCGGTCAGCAGGTCCTGGCACTTCTCTGCTTCTCTCCCTGGACTTGGCTGCAGTAGCTGCACGGAGGATTGAGCAAGGAGAGCTGGGGCTGGGAGAGGGATGAACCTCGGCGTAAGGATATGAGGAGCAAGAAACCCTGGAGAAGAACCGAGGGCCTTGCTGCGCAGAGAAGGCCACGCAGCCAGGCAGGAAAGAGCGCTTTAAGAGGCAGAAATCAGTTGTATTCCCCTCACCCTGCACAAACAGCAGCATGGCTTGCTGAAAGACACTTTGCATATAATCTGTGCATCAGACACACGGAAACAGCGTAATAGGAAAATGATGCCTGTATAAAACCATGACATATTGTTTATATGGATGCCAGTTTGTTTATCCCTCTGCTCCCTGCACATACTTGCCACCCCAAAAGCACAGGCCATGGATTTCCTCCATGCTTACCTCTAAAAAAGGTCCCCCCAGAAGGCAGAGGAACACTGCAAGTGAGGCAGCACGCACCAGGACGGGCAGAACAAGGGTTTCCAAGCACAGGATTATTCCTGCGTGAGGCTCTCTCCAGACACGCCAGCTTGGCGTGCACGAACTCGCCTGCTGCCCCGCAGTCCTACAGGAGACGATCTCAGAAAACGCCACATCCTTACGGGAGGCTTAAAAGCAGCAGCAATACCTGAGAGCCCAGCGACAGCTCCGCGGGGCTGCACGTCGTGGTTGCTGTGTGTTATACAGCAGGCGCACGAACACGCGCAGACGCGCGCACGCCGTCTGCCTCCATGCGAAGCAAGCCGTGCGGTCGCCTTTGCGGGGATGCGGTCAGCTCTGCAGAGGCAGCAGAGGGTCTTCCTGCCCCTCCTCATGCCTGCTCGCTCCCGGGTGAGAAGCTGGCTTTGCAAACAACACATGTCAACGGCCAGAATACGGTTTAAAGCAAGGGAGCTGCTTGGCCCAGGGCAGCAAGGCAAAAAGGCACCAAAGAGCAGTAATGGTCGGGAGCCCCCCACTTCCCGGGGCATGATCTCAATGAAAGGGCTTTGTATTCAGCCGGAATCAACATCAATTGCTTCGAGAGAAGGGCCTGTCCCATGGCGCTCCATGGCTAATCCATTCCTTGGGATGTCTCTTCCTTGCCCTTCAATAGAGGCTGATTAAGGGCTTATGTCCCCTCCCCAAAATCCCCCCCTAAATCTCTGGCTTTTCCAAAGAATAGTTTCCTCACAGCATTGCAAGGGGCACCAAGGGGTCAAGTCGCTTTGGCTCACCACTTCCTCGGAGCTACAGTCAGACTTTGGGATTACGGATTAAAGGAAAAACATTCGCCTGAGGCCTAGCCTGCCGTGGGTTCATCACAGTCTCAGGCACGAGACTCATGAGTAACAACTTCCCAAGACACCCACACATACCCCTGCCCCCCTAGAAACACCCAGTCCATGTATACAGGGTTCACAGCCATGGGACCCTCATCCAGGACCATGGAACGAAAGCTGAATGTCCCACTACAATTAACCTGCTGGCACCTAGCAAAGTTATCCTGCCTCCTGAAGCCTTCCAGCGCTGACCGGGCTACTGGAGCACAAAGTTCCATGGTCTGAAACTGTATGGAAAATCCCAGAGCCTTCCCTTCCTCTGCCCCCTCCACATTCAATAATCCTGTTAAACTGAACCTTGGCTGGATTAATCTCTTTCCCCAGACAAATAGGCGATTATTCAGGCGTCACATTGGGATTTTTAGGGTTTGTGTGTGTTTCTACTGATCTTCTCTTGGCTTCTTTTGTAAATGGCTTTTACCGCTCCCCCGACAGTACGCACGATTCAATTCAGTCTCTCTATTAACATTTCAGATACAAATACCTGCTCCCCTGGGCTACCCACAACAAATATCGGCAGAGCTGGGGGAATCCTTCCCTAGTTCACTACCAACGTTTTGGCAGCTGGAAAAACCTACAGCAACTCATGTTTGTCCTTAAAGTCCTCTCTCCCAAGCCTGCTGAGACAAGCTCTGCATGTATTCAACACACCGCCTAAGGCCAGCACATCCAGAAATCTATCTCCTAACCAACCCCAGCAAATCTATCAAGAGCCTCAGGCAGTCCTGGATGAGGAAGATCCTACTGAAGTCAACAGATTTTGGCACCTAGACACCAGGGTGTTAACGCGTAACCTGGTCAGGAAAGTAATCAAGTCAAAATATTAGGTTTATTTCTTGGCAACAAGAATAAATTAAAACTACTAGAAAAAGCAAGAACAAAACCTCAAATCACCTTAAAGGTGGAGCTTGAGCTTCTGACCTGCATAAGAGAAGGTAACCATCTGCAACACCACGTTCGGGGAAGGTCCAAGGCCATGTTCCTATGGTTTAAAGGTCTCCCTGCCACCCTGGACCACAAGATCCTGAAGACAGTGAGTGACAGCATGTGACACACTTGGGTCAGGAGGCACCACCACACCCATCCCACTGCGAAATAGATTGGCCCTACACTCCCCTGGTTTCCCATGCCACACTTCCAACAGGGTCTCTCTCCTTTTCTATCCTACAGCAGAAGAGGCAGGATTTGGGGACCAGGTCACACCGCGTGCACCTTGCAGAAAGAAATATGATGTTGGGGTTCCTTCACCCCCTGGAGCACATCTCTACCAGAGAACTGCATCCACCAGGCCACCAGTTAAGTTTGTAGCATCACATATTTGCACTCCTATAAATAAGGTTTTATATACATTATAACTATATATCCGTATACACACACACATACACACACACACACATATATATATATACACACATAAACAAATATGTTTTTTGGAAAGCAGACTGGAATTGGACAGCATTTTCCCTCTTTGAAAAAAAAGCCACTTTTAAGTTTCTCCACTGCCAACCTCACATAAGGTCGTCGCATAAAAGCCAACAAGCACTTTTGCACTGGCCAGATGTTTTCCCTGCATGTCCTCAGCTATATTTGTATACTTCAGTGACTACAATAAGTTAAAACTAATTTATACCCTGGCTAGCCCTGCCAAGCCGAGGCGGCTCGGAGAAGCCAGCTGGACCGGGGAGCTACAGGCCTGTTTGCTAAGCTGCAGTCTCTCCTCCGCCTGCCCGACGCCAGCCAAGGCACAGGTAGCATGCTGCCCTGGATGCCAACACGGCTCTTCAGCCACTAGCGAAGAGCAAGGAAGAACCAGAGGACACGTCGCCTTTCCCACTGGGAACAAAGAGCTCGCTGGCATTTGCAGCACTGCCAAGTTCCGCTTCGGCGGGATACGGCCGAGCTTCCCGATACTGCAAGGGATAAGCGATGCTCTGAGAACGGTCGCCGCGCAGGGCTGAGCCGCCAGTGCCCGGCACGTGGAAGGGGCTCTGCTCTGGAAGGAGCCCGAGCACCGAGCCCAGGCGGAGGAGGCAGAGACTCAGCACACGCAAGGAGCGGGGTGCTGTGCACCCTCGATGCAGCTCTGAACAAACCCCTCCACTTCCCCTGGCCACCAAGGGACGTGAAGTGCACGGAAAAACAGCAGGATCAGCGCACCCCCTCTCTCCCCACAACCAGGATGGAGATAACCCAGGCAAAATTCCCATTAACCAGCTAATGCATATAACAGTGTTTGCCAGCCATAGCTCCTAGTGGCTAAATAACAGTCTTTATCCCCCAATTTCCCTTCATCATTTGTCATCTTCTTTCAAATCAACTCAGAATTTCCTGAATCCTCAAGTACTAACAGGCTAAAAAGAAAAAAAAAAGGATATAAAAAAAACAAGGAGGGAAGTACTTATGACTCACTTGAAACCTGGTTAACATTTCCCACCCTCTACCTTCCTCCTTTCTACCCTGGGCCTCAAAACACTTCCCAAAAAGCCTGAAGGCTAAGGAACGGCTCGGACCCTCCGGACTGGAGTGGGGAGGAAACACGGCAGCAGCAGCTTGCTGGAAAAGGCAAACCTGCCCCGGGGATGGGTAGATAGAAGAGCT
This sequence comes from Crypturellus undulatus, assembly GCA_013389825.1. Classification (NCBI taxonomy): domain Eukaryota; kingdom Metazoa; phylum Chordata; class Aves; order Tinamiformes; family Tinamidae; genus Crypturellus; species Crypturellus undulatus. Next base: position 16,880 of record VWPW01002074.1, on the reverse strand, counting down.
GAGATTTTTTCTGTTCCCCCTCAGAAGTACCAAATTCCCATGGGGCAGATGGCAAGTGAAGCCCTGGGGGTTCGGACAAACTCCACCTGGCCCTTTGAAGGGTTTTCCTCACGCCTCCGTCTGCCTGATCCCTTCAAAGTCACCAAAAAGACACCTCATCTCTGCAAAAACACTCCCCAACCCAAGCAACGACCCGGACACAGCGCTGGCGGCTCCTGTCTCCGAAGCGAGGCAGGAGAAGATGTTTTCAATCCTTCCATGTTCCCCCTTCAATCCTTTCTCCCCCTCCCTACGCTTCCCCCCGCCAACCAACACACACATTTGCTTCCTGCCACACAGCAGCCCAGGGCAGATAAATTTTATAAGGGCAATTCAGGGGCAACTCTAAAGCAAGACAGGCTGCCTGCAAAGCACTGCACTGGGGAAACAAGAAGAAAGCACAGAAAATAAAATAAAACACGAGCAAAGGGGTCTTTTAAAAGATACAGGACTCAGGGAAAAAAAAAAAAGAGCAATGGCAGCACAAGGAAAGGGGGGAAATTCCTCCTGAAATCATTAATACTCCAGGAACCTTCAGGACTAAAGCTGAATACAGACACTTAAGCTCTCAGCTCTGCCATTAACGCTGGGGCCTAAATTATTGATCTTTTGCCTTTATCAGCATAACAGTCACGTCCTGGTATCAAGATCTAACTACACTGCGGTCCCTGTGCTGCAGCCACTGAAATAATTAGGAGAAATTCTCATTAAAGGAGAGTGAAAGGTTCAGAGATGGAGAGAGAGAAAAGGGTCTGGGAGGGTGTTTAATGTCTTCCACGGGGTCGAGAGAGCGCTCTGATCAAATCCCCACACGGGGCCGGGGGATGACAGCTTATCAAAAGGAAAAGTACCGACCGAGGGCTCCCTCCCCGCTGTACAGCGCGCACACGCGCACACACACACACACACACACACACACACACACCTAAGGGCGAGCACAGGCGCGCTCGCACGCACCCTCCTAGACAGGGAAAGAATAAAGGAAGGTAGGGGAAGAACGCATGAAAAATAAATAAAAAGAAAATATATATATATTAATAATGGAAAAAGCCCACTGCCGGCTCCTCCGAGCCTAACGAATTCGTCCTTCGGAACGGGAAAGGGGTCTGGGAAGGGATGGGGCACACGGACGAGGCGGGCGCATGCCGGGGAGCTTCCCTGGCGGGCTGGGAATGGGGCTGGGCACAGCTGCTCAGGCAGTGGCACAGGGCAGGGAGGCTGGAGCGGGCGGAGAAGGGGGGGCTGGCGGAGCAGAGCCAACCTGTGCGGTGCCCGCGGGCTCCCGCCTATCGATTCCCATGCAGATTTCTCTCTGGTCAAAACACCGAAAGGAAACCGCAAATCGGAAAGGGATAGCCCGGCGCAAACAAAGCAAAACCGCAGAGCTGGGAGGAAGAAGAGGAGGAGAGCATCACTGCGGTGCTCGTCCTCCAAGCAGGACTGGCCCCCAAAACACTGCAGGGGGGATGAAAACACAAAACAAAATAAAACAAAACCCACGTGCACCACCTACCACCCCCAAACCCTGAGGAACGCTGCAAAACCTGAGGGGAAAAATCAGTCTTCCAGGTAGCAGAAAGAAGTCGTAGGAGAATTCAGCGGCGGGGGGGACGATGGAAAGATAACTCCAAAGGATGGAGAGGGAGGGAAAAGGACAAGGATGAATGTAAAGAGCCTGTCCCCTCCTCCCCCCCCACCCCGCACACACAAAGTTTGCCTATATTTAATGTCAAGGCGCTGTAATTTAAAAGAAAAATTCCATTTCACTGGGCTAATCAGAACGGTTAGGGAGACCATTACCACAAACACAGGGAACATCTGAAATTGATTCTTTTTTTTTCTTCTTTTTTTTTTTTTTCCTTCGTTCGGCTAATGAAATCCTGTGGCCGGGGCGGCGTGCGGCGCCGCGCGGGGGGCGGCGGCGGCAGCGGCCCGGGCTCTCTTGCCACCATTTTGTGAGGCGGGAGATGTTTAGCATGGGCAGCACACGCCGCCGGTGAGGAGCACCACATCATTAAACGTCTTGGGCTTGGCGCAGCAGCCGCGAGAAATGCAGGATGTCGGTGCCTGATAGGGAGAAGACTCCGGGGTTATTTATTAGCGGACACGTCCCACAAACGGCACCCTCGCCATTTGCGTGCGGCGCGCCACATCGGCCGCGCGGCGGGACGGGGGAGCGCGGTGCCGCCACGGCACCCAGCCCTGCTCCCCTCCTCGCCTCTCCCACCCACCGAGGCCGCCACGGCAGCCCCGGCCACCTGCTTCCCAAGGAAGCCACCGGGCTCCCCCACTGCCGTGACCCATCACATATCATCCACAGGCACCAGGACGCAGAGCCTGTCCTGCGCGAGGCCCTGCTCTCCCCTCCATGCCATGGCCATGGCCGCAGCCCGTCCCTCACCGCCGAAAAGTGGCCAAGTGTAATTACGCAGAAAGCTCCTCCAGAGCTATATCAATAAGACAGACGTCTGTTGTACCGCGCGCTCTCGGTAAGGCATTTCTTCTCCCCAATTGCTCATATAGAATCATAGCCTAATAGCATGCTATTAACATAATTGCCAACACAACTAGTGTTCCGTGTCTCAGAGCCATTTGCTTATTTTGCCATAAAGAATATCAAAAAGCAGCCCGGGAAGACTCGCGGCCGGGTCGGGCTGCACCACGCAGGGCACCGGGCGCCAGGCCCCTCACCGGCCGCTGGGCGCCCCGGCTGCAGCTGCGCGCCGCCACCGCGTACTCGCCCCGCGCTCCCGAGCAGCCGTGTGCTGCGATCTAAACGGATTCTGCCAGGCGAAATGAAATTCCCATTATTTTTAATTAATCCTTAATTAAAATATATTACTCCGCAGATTCCGCAAATCTCTCTTAATATGCAAATGCGGCCCATTCAAGGATATTTACATATCATTAATTAAAACGGCACATTCTTTCAGTCTAACAAGCTGAGAGCTGTGGCTGTTGCCACACTGGCAAGGAAGCCCATCCTGGCAGTGCCAAAACCATCCGCTAGGAAGACGTTAAGTGTCAAGGCAGGGTGGATGGAGCTGGGGAGGCGGCGGCTGCCCTCCTGGCTAGCTTGGGTTGCAGCCAGGGGGGCCTGGGGGCCCTGGCCGGGCCAGGATGCTGCAGAAGGGCACCACAGGGCCATGGTCTTTTATGCTGTCCATGGCCAGACCTCATGGAGATCTGCTTCCCAACTATGACACACACCATCAGCAATGCCCCATTCGCCCTATCAGATTCACCCTGGTCTCTTTTGCATTCAGCAAAGCAAAATTACCATGATGACAAGAGGTCAGACCCTACAAGACAAGTCACCGCTGCAGCCCTTCCCACAGTGAAAGCATAGAGGAAGCAATGAGCTGGCTCCAGGAAAGGAGATTTCCGTCCCCGCAGTGACTTTCTCTTCCATTACTAGTGGGTGCAGTACAGTGATCCAGGACGGGGTGCATAGCACCTTCCTCGAGTTACAAGCGAAAGGCTCTTTTGGTTAGCATCACAAACCAGGACACGGACATATCCGGTGGCAAACTCTGTTTTAGCAATTCCTATCTTGACCGCCCCTTCAGCAGAGCTGTGTGCAGAGAAATGCACCCTGAGGTACACGTGAAGCAAGGCAGAACATGAGAGAGCTGAGAGGTTAATCACTTCTCTAGCACATGGCCAATTAGTAGGATGGAGAAGCGCTGCAGCATAGCAGGGGTTAGGCTCTTCAGGTCACCTTCCTTTTCCCTAGTGCCCCTTCTCAGCTGTTGGGAGCTGGAGAGGGTGGAGGGAGAAGCTTCTTCCCCTAGCCCAGGCAGGGTGCACAGACCTGTGCACACTCACAGGAGGGCAGTGGCACACCCCAAATGCTGGCCAGAGGTGGCAGCCATTGGATTAGACCACAGGATGTCACTCAGAGCTGGGGACCAACAGCACCAGCAGGCTGCGCCAGCTGAAGGCTCACGCGACCTCCAAGGCGGTGCAGCACTGCCAAGGCTGACTGGGAAGGGACAAGGCGCATTACTAAGAAGCACTAAGAGTCCCGGTATTGGAGCCATTTGGTAAGACAGAAGGCCGGGGACCTGTACAGCTCCTGTGCCAGAACCTTTTCCCCCCACAAAATACGGAGATCTTCATGCTGGCTCATACTGGGCCAGAATGGGGAGCCCACTCCTGCTGATTGCTTTGCCGGAGAAATAGTGACAACACAGAGCAAGCACCAAAGACACAGCCCTGCAGAGCAGCTCCACGGGCGATGCCAGCATCAGGACAGCTGGGGTGCTGCTCTGCTCTGCCAGATGGAGTTGCTGTAGGACATACAAGCCGTCACCGTGTGCTCTGCTGAGAGCTGACCAGCCAGGAAATCCGGCTCGCAGACCATCTGGGCCGGCAGGGACCCACCAGCTCAACATCAGCAGGGCACAGGGGTGCACACGCTGCAGAGGGAGACTGCTCAGGAGCCCAGGCACACCGCAGGGAGCACCACAGCAAAAAGGACTGCAGAGACCTGCTTACCATAGAGAATAACTGCACAGAAACCTCCCTAGACTGCTGAAATGCAAATCTACCAGGTAACTGAAGCAGGGTTAAACCCATCACCCCTAAAAACCATAAGTTTTGCATACATGATGACAGCTGCCCGTTATTATTCTAACCAACCTGCAGCTTTATAGCAAGCCACGAGTCAAACATGGGCTGGTGTCACCACAGAAGACCAGGCATCCCCAAACCCAGTCAGCAGCTCATCCATCCTTCACTTCCAGAAAGCAGAGGGCAGAAGTGCTGAAGGTTCCTGGAGGAGGGAGACCATCACGAAAGAGAGAATGACTACACGTTCGTGGCTCCACCAGGTCTTGCTGGTTGGCCAGGTCTCGTCAGAGGTGAGGGATTTATTCCCCATCACAACTTTGATATACAGCTCCTAAGAACAAGGAGAGTTTTTAGCCAGCAGGACTGATTTCCTAAGAATGACAGCCCCGTTCTGATTGTCTTAATACTGTCACTATCTTCTTCTCGACTGAAGCAGACGGTAGAAATTCAGCAAGCAACTCCTTATGTTGGATTGACAGATATTCTCAACAACAATTAATAAGCTTCTGTCCTTCTCCAGCACTTTTCTTCAGAGGACTTCAAAGTGCTTGAATGAATTTGTCTCCACGGCACTTCCAGAGCGGAAGCAAACGTATGGCAGCCTCTGCAGGGGGCGAAGAAACCGAGTCGTGGATACAGGTGACTTGTTCCCTTCCACATAAGCTGCTTTGAACTGCTGCCCCCACTTTTGCTGCCTGCCCTGCCCATGTGTTTGCCAGGACAGGTAGCGGGGATGCTGAGTGACACAGTGATAATGAGAAGAATCTCCCTATAATCCTCCAGCATTCACAGGAATCTCAAGAGCAACAGCAAACTCATCACTAAGTGTTATCAAACACAGGCCTCACTCCTGTAATGCAAAGCAAAAGGAAAGCAACCCAACGGAGCAGGCGGACATGTGCGGTGCTCCGGGAGCCCAAGCACCTGAGCACTGCTCAGCTCTGCCTGCCCCACTGGCTGCTCGAGTAGGGAGACCTCCCTCCTGACTGTGGTTTATGCTCCTTGCCCTGGCACTGCCAAGGGCATCCCAACTGGTTGCACCTCCACCCTGACCGGGCACAGCCACTCTGAAACACCTTGAGGGTACATTCACAGACAAGTCAGAGGCCTTCTGTGCAATAGGAGCTGTTTGGGCACCCAAACCTTGGACGCCCTAGGTCTCCACAGAAAACAGAGGCATGCTACTTCCAGCAACCTGAGAGAACACGATACGAGCATCTTAGAATTAGGGGTCTTGGCTCCAGTGGCTGGGAAGAGTGGCAGTACCTCCACACAACAGGCTGAGTCCATTTTAGGCTGTACTCACCCTTTTGCTGCACAGAGAATTGCTCTTTCTTTCAGCAAGGCAGAGTCGTATGGAAACGAGAGAGTCAAATGAAAAGAGGAAATTTGCATTTCCTTCTTTCTCACCTTTATCCAGATTAGTGCAGGGAAAACATTTCTGTTTTGTGACAGACCATCACTTTAACAGGTTCTCATATCACTCAACTCCTCTTTGAGATCTTCCGTGCCATGGCAGGACGCTCGATGGGGCCATGCTAAATGTCTTAGCTAGGATGCCACGCACTGCGACAGGAGAGGGCCATCCCACCTCTGCAATGCCTTTGGCACTGAGCCCATTTCAAGAGCCACATGTGGTCACACCATGTTGGGTGCTTGGATTGGGTTTGAAACACCCGTTCCATCTGCGAATCGACCTGCCAAGGAAGCGACCCAAGAATCCAGAGACCAAACCCCACCAGACGTCTCTTCCTCACATCCAGGCAGACAACTTTTGAGGTCCTGCCGCCAATCCCCAAGAGCCACAGCCAAGGTCCCTGGAGTCACTCAGGCCAGCGGAACCTTCTTTCTAGAAAAGCCTCAAGGCTGTTCAAATCCTCCCCAAGACTGAAGCCAACTCCTAGCACCAGGGCACTGCCTGGACGGTGCATCACAAGGTGCCTAACAGCTGACGAATTATGACAATTAGTACTCCCCTGGCATCTCTTGCAACAGAGAGGTGTTTTAACCTTGGTGGTCCTGGCCTGCAGCCAGTCGAGGTGATTAAATCGCGCCTCCCTCCTCTCTCCCTTTGCAGTTCCAATTGCACGTGAAATTGCTCCTCACCTCCTGTCGCACCCAGCTGTGCCCTGGCCGCTCGCACGGGGTTAAAAGCCACTGCCAGAAGTGACAGTATCTCAGGAGTTGTAGAGCCAATGGCTCCTCAAGGCCAGTACCCGAGGGACAGCACAAGAGAGCACATCCCCGAGCACAGCTCCACACAGCCCTGCTGGCCTCACCTGTCAGACAATAAACCCGAGCATGTCCACTCCGATGTCCTGCACCAGCTCTCACAAGCAGCTATGTGAAGGAAGAAGTTCCTCCTCCCTCCATTTTTCCTTCCTTTCACCTTGGATTTGTCACGAGCCTCAAGTAGGGAGGGAACTGGTTTGAACCTTGGGATCACGCTCTGCTCTCTGTGCAGGGCACGAGGAGCAGGTCCTGCATGCAGGCAGCGCTGCTATGTTCTACCCGCGCTGCACTGATGTCTCCCAGGACAAAAGGGAGAAGGGATGAGGCCACCCTGCTACAGAGAGGTTTAACAAGGCTGGAGAAAGCCTTAGATCTCCAGCAAGGAGACATAGACCAGAGAGAACCACAAAATCCTTCACCCGAGGAGAAAAAGTCTGTGCTGCAGGACAGCTCGTTCATCAGTCACAGCTGGAGGAGACAGTGGGACCAGGGCGCTGCTTCACAACAGGCTGGTGCTTCTCAAGCCAAATTCTCCAGGCTTTGCCAGGATGGGTTTCCGAGACCACGAAGCCACTCGCCACCCTCTGCTGACGGCTCCACTTGAAGGGCAGGAGGCAGCGGGCGGGAGAGCACTAGGGCCAAGCGCTGCCGAGGGGGCTGCTGCTGCCTCCCCGCTGCCGACGACGTGCACCGCCGTGGCACTAATCCCACATTAATATGCTCACCACAGCTGAAGCAGCCGACGTAATGAAAAAGACTATCCACAAGGAGATAATTACGTTACAAAACTATTTCAAATCCATGAGAGCCAAGACAGAGGTTGGGTTCGGGGTGAGGGGGAAGGGATGGGGACATCCTCCAGAGGAGGACTGGGGTAAGGAATAACACTGTGGGGCAAGGACAGCATCAGTACCTGTGGGAACTGCAGCATGTCCGGGCACCAGGAGAAATCCCTGCTACAAAGAGAATGTCTTAAAAAGGAAAATCACTGGGAAAACCCTAGAACGCAACCAATCCTGGGAATCCACCTTGGACCGAACACCCACCCCGCAACAGTGAGTCAGGTGGGTGGTCACCTCCCCTCCTTCTCTTCCCTCCTCCTCCTCACTCCCCTTGCTCTGGTGCGGCTTTAATTTGACACCTTGAGCTTTGGTAACGAGGTGGGGAGAGGAAGAGCCACAGCGGAATTCATTAGGCTGAGCACTGCCGGGCCCGCTCTCGGCGCGCTAATGACATCGGAGGATAGGGAAACGAGACAGGCGCCACGCCGGATGAAATAAACATGAGCACTGTCAGCGCTGACAGCCTAAGCAAAAGGGACAAAATAAGGCAGGTAGAGAGACCTTTCCCCATCCACACAATGCAAAGCGACAACTTCCAAAGCCCCCTTTTGCGCTGATCCCCTTTGCCCTGTGCGCTCGGGAAAGCCACGGCACGGGTGAGAAGAGGAAGAGGGAGAAAACATCTGTTCTCCAGCACGTCCTTTCCCTCAGTGGGCTCTCACAGCCGATTCAGGCCTCCTCTTTCCTGCGGGCCAGGCGTGGGTACCTGCTCTGTGGTTTGGGTCTCCAAGGTCGCTAATTTTGCACCACCCACGGTCCGTCCCTGCTGCACATCCCAACTGGAGTCAGGGAAGGGGACAGCAAGGTGAGGCAGGTACTGCGCACATGGGCTCATGGAGCAAGCCGGGAATGCAGGGTGGCCACAACAGGGTAGCCTGAGGTTGACAGCACACGGGCATCTACGCACGCACAAACACTGCTCCTGACACGCTGGGTTCCTGCAGCACCATTGCACCCGCGGCTCAGGCACAACTTCTGTCAATGGTCACCAGCCCGTTGCTCTCTGGCTATACCTTATTTTGCTCACTTTCAAATCCCTGTCCCTTGTCCATGAGTACTCAGATACACCAGTGCTTCTAAGATGGCAACATCTGAAGAGCAGTCTGCAAACTGCATAAGGCAGGACAACTGCAGAGCTGAAAATCATGGAATTAGAACAAGTTTTAAAACTGCCCATGAAGCATCCTATCATGGAGCAGACTGTAACTTCTCCACATGGGTAACTTGTGCCTCAGATAGCCTGCATCCCCTCAAGATAACTAGTCTTTGGAACTAACCTAAGACCTTGAAGGACCCGCATCAAATCAGAGGTCAAGGGATGAGAGGTGTGGAGAAGAAGCATCTGCTTAGGCCAGGTCAGGAGTTACAGAGAGGAAGGACAACTCTGGGAGAAAAATAGGAGAAAACGGCTCTCCACTGAGATACACCCTGAGGAGCACACATGTCCTTGCTCCAAGCCACCCAGATGACGGCAGGTTGGTTGGGGCAGCAGGCGCTATTTGCAGTGCGTCAGCAACAGCCACGCAGACGGTCAGAAACCAGATCTCGGGGAGGACAGGGCCACTGACCTTCCAAGCATTCATTCTGCTGGGTCTCGTGCTGACTTGAGGGTCACGCGCGGCTCCAGCGCAGGCCTCGCTCTGCTCACCACTTCTCAAATTCCCCATCCTCTGTGACAGCCAGAATACAGCTTCCTTTAACTGCCATGGTGCTTCACAGGGGGAATATTTCCCATCCCAAGAGCAACTGGCAGCAAAAGCACTTTTCCTTCCCTCCAAAGACCTGTCCCATCCAAGAGTAGAGCACAAGAGATCAGCTGCAAGGCAGATACCTGGGTTGCCAGGTATTTCTGTTCAGGAGCTGGAGTCTCCTGTCTGGGGTTTGTAGGATATTTTTTTGAGGCTGGGCAAAGTTTCCAGAAGGCTTTTCCAGCATGCTCACACAGCTGCTTTCTGCATCAAAGACACACGGGTGGAAGAGAGACAAACTTCTGGAGCCTAGGAGCCAGCAACGCTGCTCCTGACCTGTACCTGGCCTGAACAAGTCAAACAGGCCCCTCAGTTTCCCCACATATAAAAACAGAAGCGAAACCTTCATCTGGTCCTTTCCCCCTCTTCCTCCAAGCAAAGGATGGGACTTATGGTCAGACACATTGATGGATTTGAGGGATCTTTACCACTGTGATTTTCACACCAGCAAAGAACCCCACACGATGATGGAAATATGGGATCCATCATATGGTTTAAATGACCCAGGGCTTTTTCCAGAAGTCCACTCAAAGGCTAGGAACACTTCCAGGCTCAGCCTCTCACCCTTCGTTCCATCTTCTGCTTTTATTCCCTCTCCCTACTTCCCCCAAGCATCCCTTGAAAGCGAATGGCAATTGAGTTTGTAAGTCCCTATTCATCAAGGAAATTAATTCCTTATGCATAATTCATTTCTTTTGTCAACTTTTTTTTTTTTTTTTTTTTTAATGCTCCCAAATGCATCAGGAGTAGAAGCAGCAATGGGAAATCGGGAACACAAGAGCTGAGAAGGAAAAGAATGGGCTGTGCTACAAGCTGCCTAGCCCATGGCCTGAACCACCCTGCCCCTCTGCCTCCCAACTCCCAGGGGAGGGCTGAGCAAGAGGGAGGCATTGCAACATCTGACTGTCGCCGAACAGGGAGGCTGCAGGTAGAGTGCAGAAGCCCAGTGGGCTGAGGTTCGTGCTGCGTTAACCAGGCTGAGGGTGATGTCAGTGCAGTAGAGCATCATCTCCAGCAGCTGGAGTGTGGCCCGAAGTGTGGTCCAGGGCTGGCACGGAGCAGCGGCAGCAGAACACCCAAGAGACCAAATCCGGAGAGAGCTCTGGGCATGGGAATTCACATCACTCTGGGGAGCTGGCGGGTGCCGGAAGCGAAGGGGCACGCCAGTCTTCAGCCTCCTTGGCCTTCTGCTCTTAACCTGCCCAGCCTTTCTATCGATGCCCCACCAGAGGGGAGATCCTGTGCCCTCCCTCTGAAGACAGGGCTGTGCCGAGCACGTTCTGCCTGCTCGGAGTGCCGCGCTCTGCCATTGCTCTCTCCCCAGAGCCCTGCAGGCCTTTGGCAGGTGTCCTGCTCCTGCTGCTGCTCAGACTGGCCAGGCCTGCGTGCCCTCCCCACCGCAGGTCACGCAGGCCTTTCGCTCCACTGCATGGACATGTCGTTCCAGAGCTACCCTGTCCTGGTCCACAGAGAGCTACCCAGCCCTCAACGTATGTCGTGCCTGTAAGGAGGCATCTGCTCGTCTGGGTTATTTATGGAAAAGAGCTCCGGAGCTGGGTCAGAGCCCTGGTGACCGCAGCGTCTTTTCAGATAACTTAACTTTGCTGTAAGCACAGTTTGGAAGGAGCCTGCAGGTGAACATGGTCAGCTCTTGGAAGGACAGCCTTGGAAAACACATTATAACAGGAAGAGATGGCTGGAGATGGAGACTCTCGGAGCAAAAGCCGAGTCCTTGGTTCTCCAGGTGCCAGGGATGCCCCATGCTACCAAGTGCCGCTCATCCTCAGAGCCCCATCCTCAGAGGCCCTTCCTGTCCCATAACAGCTCCACGACACTCCCACGCACTGGGGGACGATGGAGATGCCCCATTTCGTACTGCAGCACACGCGTGGGAGACAAGACCCATGCGCACCAGGCACCAGGAGACAGGTAAAGCAGGGCTGGCATAGCTTGAGGGGGAGGCACATGCCCATGTCTGCAGGGACAGCAGGGTGCCAAAGACCCAGGTACAGGGCTTTCCTCAACCCTGCACAGCGAAGGTGGCAGTATTGCAGAGACCTCGGAGGCACAGAGGACACGGTTACTCGCTGCCCCCTTCCTCGCCGCCCTCCTGACACAACAGGAACAGAGCAACCCTCCCTGCCTCGCTCCCTCCTGGGTTGAAGAGACCCTGGTGCTCCTGCGAGCCGGCCCTGACTCAGGGATGCAATCGCTGAAAGTCAAGCCTGGAAATGCTGCAGCCTTGTGCAACAGCCATAACCTCTGCAGAATGCTGCTGGTCCCAGCAGAGCCGGCTAAAACAGCAGCTTGGATTACAGGGCTCAGTTTACCACTGACCTATCTACATTTACACTCAGATCCCCTCATGTAGCCAATAAACCTGCTTTAGATACCTGACCAAAAAAGACTGCAGCGCTCAGGCCCGTGCTGCTAATCCCCAAACTTGAGGAGAAGTTCACACACGGCACTCACACCCACGCACAGCCACTTCCCACCCTGCGAGCTGGGAAACCCCAGATAAATAAAGCTTAATTACTGCTACTCCAACACAGCACATACGGGCAAAACACACGGTAGCCAGGCAAACAGCAAAGCCCCGGGATTTCCTCCTGGCTTTGGAGACCAGACCTTCCAGCTGTACTCAACTGAAGTCAAGAGAAGCATCAACTTACCTGCAAAACCTTCATAAGCAAGACTCTCTCTGATGGGACACGGGGGACATTTGCACAGCCCAATTAAACGTATTTAGTGCTAGCCCAAAGCTTCTGCCCTTGCAAATCTTGGGAGCACTGCCAAGGGGGCAGAGAAGGGGATCACACTGAGACGCCACTGCCACCTTGGTGGAGGAGATACCTCCGTAGCCGTGTTCTGCCCCAGTCCCCAGAGCAAAAGGCAACATTCACACTGTTCTCTACTAAATCTGGACAGCAAGTAACGCCACCTTGTCACGGGGGGACTGGGAGCGTTTGCAACGCCCCATTTAACTGCACTGTACTCCTATCCACAGGCTTCATCAGCATATTTCAGCAGCGCCTTGATGGATGAAGATAGATGGGAGAACATCATCCTTGGTGAAATCACTGTTTTATCAAGGTTAAACCATCCTCGCGCTGCACCACCTCCCTTTGTTACTTCGTTTCCAATCACAAAATTAACAGCAGATGTAACGCGCATTTGCGCAGACCCATCTTCTCTCTCTCCAGCTCTACCGCTCCCTTCCCCAGGTGGGGAGGGAGAGGAAGGCTGCGGAAACATCTCCCAGCCCCGAGCCGCTCCACCAAGGCCCTCTGCGAGGAGCAGGGGACATCCCCTGTGCATCGCGGAGGGCTGCTGAAGGCAAAGCCCAGCAGTCGTCAGGGAGCTCCTGCTAACTGCAGCCCTCTTCTGCGCCTCCACGAGGAGCAGCGCGCTGGGGGAAGCGGGGAGGCAGCAGGAGAGCTTTCGGTGAGGCCAGATGGCGGGCAAGGTGCGAATCAGGAGGGGATACAAATGGGAGGCCACCACAATAAACCACCTCCATGCATTGTGCGCTGGGCTGGATGCAAGCGTGAAGCCCTGGACAACTCGTGGCAAAGGACATGGGACCTGGGGAAGGGCTTTTATCTCCAGGTCACAAGTTCAAATGCAGCCCAGTTCAAAAGCGACTGCAAGCTGTCGCCTCCCAACACCTCTGCAGGAGCCAGCTGGGCAGAGCTGCATGCGATGGATGTCCCTGCGCTCGCAGCCGGCTGCAGTGCTGCCCGTGTCCCCCTCAACAAGCTGGGCCATAAGCGGTTCCTCTCTGCCTCTCCCGAGAGCCATTCCGTTCTCCACCAGACTCTCTCCATAGAGCTTCTCTGCAAAGTAAGGCTTGTCCTCCTGGTCTGTTTTACCCAAATGCAGAAATACGTGGCCTTTTGTGCCATTTCTAACAGATCGCCTTAGATTTTTCCAAGGGAAGACGTGGCATCCTTCCTGGTGAGAGGGTCTCATGAGCACCTTGGATAACATCAGCAGACCTGCCCTGCGTGACTCGGCACGTCAGTGCCAGTGCCCAGACTGTGGAGACCTTTCCAAGCTGACTTATTCAAGGCCCTGGAGGAGAGGCCCCAGGGGGAGAAAGGCACCTGTTATCTCTGTGGCCCTATGCCAGCGCCGTTTTGCAGAATTCAACACCCGTAATTTGGGAATCCATACACACATGCAATCAAAGGTAGGCAGCGAGCACTTTTAAGCATCCTGCGGGAGACCTCTGCACAGCGCTGAGCTCCTAAATACCTTTTAAAAACCAGCACCCCCTAAACAGCAGTGTTTCTCTCTGTAGGGTGCTATTAAGTTACAAGAATCTCTCCGGGCCCGGGGCCAGCTGCCGTTTTGTGTGGTCCCGGTTAGGCACAGCCAGGCCGCGCTGCCTCCTGCCGGGACCCTGCCGAGGAGGGAGATGGCTGTGGCTACCAGGCTGCCTGGGCCTACAGGCCAAGCGCGTGTGGGCTGAGGCCTCCTGAAGGGCTTTGCAGCCCGTCAGACACAGCCTGTGAGCAATCGCTCACCAGCCCTAGAGCAGGGGAAACTGAGGCAGGGCAAGGGGCTCAGGAGATGCAGTTGGGCTGAAGCGCGAGTGCGCGATGGCCGGCGCCATGCAGCCACCACCACCCCAGCTCCTCCTCCAGGCCAGCTCCAAGCGAAGCCGGCGGGAGCCGGGGAGGCCGCTCGCCTGCGATGGGCCAGGTCTGCCCCGGCTCCTGGCTGCCCTCCCGCTCCTCCTGCTCCTCAGGGATCTCTCCTTGGCTATTTCCCGGGGTAGGCCGCGCCGGGGCCTGCTCCTCGCAGCACCGAGGGCTAGAGGGAGCCGATATGAACGCATGTGCGTCCCGCACAGGCAGCTCCCGAGCCCCGCACTGCTCCCGATGGCCCCGCAAGCCCTCCCGCCCACCCCGTGCTCACTGGGGCTGCACAGGCACCAGCCCAACGCGCCCCGCGCAGGGCGAGTGCCAAGCAAGACTCTCCCAGCGAAGGCTCCTCCGAACCTCCAGGCGTGCAGGGCTTGGCTCACGCTCCGAAGCGCCACTGTTTATAGCCCTAATAAAAACATTTATACAGAAACTGCCTGTTCCTATGCATATAAGGCCAGCGCCTTCAGCCTTGGGCAGGCCCCAACACCATACTCAGGCGCAGGGAATAGCCCAGCTTCCCAGCGAGGCGCACACATCCAAACCTGGACAGAAACCAGCCGTGGCTGCGCCGAGCCAGCGTCTCAGAGAGCCTCTCTGAGGGAACTATATATGGATTTTGGAGCCCGGCATGTGGTTCGCATCAGGAGAAAAGGCAAGCACAGCTGCACTGACCAGCAGTTTGGGTACAGGGTACAAAAATGAGTTAATAAAACTAAAGGATTTACAGACGGAAAGGCAAAACGAGGATGTTTCCAACTTGTCAGAATGGCTCGTGCCCTTCATGCGACCGCGAGGTAAAGGAAGGTATGGCTTTAAATACCCACAGCTTCCCCTGGATCCTGACACAAAACCAAAGCGCTTTGCGGGGGGGGCCAATATAAGCAAGCCTTTCTCCAGGGTAAATACGGCACTCAAAAGTACAGCCGTCAGTGCCAGCACTGCAACAGCACCAGTTCAAAGCAGCACATCTGGCTCGGGACTTGACATCCGGGTGGGAAAAGCATGTGAACCCTGGAGCCTTGTGAGGATGCCCCAGCGATCCCCAAGCCCCGAGGAGCACACGAGCACTCCCCTTGTGTTTGTTTCACACGGGTCGCCTCGGCATCTCCTGGAGCAGCACAGCTCTCATTTACCTTCGACTCCTCTTTCAAAAACAGGGGGTTTGTTTGCTTGCTTTTTCGTTTATTTTTTTGTTTATTTTTTTTTTTGCAGTCGGGCATCTATGAAAAGAACAGACCCAGGGCAAAGCTTCGCTCTCTCGCGGACAAGCCCCCTTGCAGGATTCAGAGGCATTTCTACTTCAGTTCCTGGAGGCAATTAAGAGAAATAAATCTGGCTGCTTTATCCCCCAGCGCGGGGGGGAGGGGGAGGGATGGACAATTTTCCCTAGTGCTAATGGAGGTACTTTGCCTTACATATATATCAGCGAAGATGATGTCCAGGCAGAGCATTAAATTAACCAGCCTCTATTAATTACAGCCCTTCTATAGCTCTTTCCACTGTCCGAGGGCTTTACAAACAGCATTAATTCCCCTGCACGGTGTCTCCTTTCCAAAAACCTCCCTCCAGAGCTGCCAAGCCCCAGTCATGGGTGCCCACATGGGCTCAGCTACCCGCCCACCCGCACGCGGTGACGGCGCCTGGTGACCGCACGGCCGCTCCAGAGGGAGAGGAGGCCAGAGAATTTGGGAGTCGTTGAAGTGGCCGGGGGTCCCACCCCTCCACAACGCCTGTCCCTGGTTCATCTCTCACGGCACAGTCCAAGGCTCTCCTCCCACCACCATGCCAAGCGTCATTTACTTTAGTGCTGAGTAATAAGAGAGCTAAGCAGGAGGCTGGCGCATGCCCCAGCCCTGAAGAGGCCGCGCACTGACGCAGCCGCAGTCCCATTACACACCCGCACTGCTCACATCTCCCCTCGCACTGGCAGGGAGGGAGGCAGAGACACCCCCGCACCCGAAGTCCCAGCCTCTGGCTTCATCCAAGGAAGAGGCTGGGCTGGAAGAGGCCCTTCCTCTTCCAGAGGCAGATGTAACCCGGAGGAATTACAATTTTTTAAACTAGATTTAGCAATGTGGACAAAAAACATCTACAGCAGAAGCAGGTCACAAGTATCCCAGCACAGGAATCAAGTTCTGCTTTGATCTGAGAGAACAACCTCAATTTTCTTAACTGGATCCTGCCCTGGGACACCCACCATCAAAACCAGCAAGCCAGGCAGACACACTTGGCAGCAGCAGTTCAGAAATCACAGTTTCCCCCAGCCCCTGGGGAACGGAACAGTATCCCATAGGGGCCATCGCTAGACTCTGGGCTCTGCTTAACACCTAAGCCCAAATACAGGTCAGCCTCAGCTTGATGGCCACCATCCAGAGCACTAGAACATAATCCAACTGCATCAGCACCACCCTTGTGCTGGGAGATCCAACAGGAACACCCAGCTGGCACCTCACACCCCAAATCAGCAAGCTGGGATGACAGAGATAAACCAACACCTCCACCAACACCAGAACAAGAGCACCAGCGTGTCCGTGACTACCTTCTTCTAACCTGTTCGTCGTTAGGTTCACTGTAAAGGCAGGTCTACCACCTCCACAGCAGGATTTGCACTTGCACCCAAAACCTGTAGCACAGGCTGCTTAGAAGCTGTGTCTGTCCCTTTCAAAATTATGCAGTGCATCTGTGTCACTGGAAGGAGAAAAAGGAAAAAAAAAAAAAAAACACTTAGACACATCATCTAAGCCCCAAGTGAGTGTCCTAATGTCCTACCTGGTAAATTAGCCAAAAAAAAA
>VWPW01002073.1:187536-269075 GCA_013389825.1 Crypturellus undulatus | reverse complement strand
GTCTGGGAATAATACCATTCAAGATATGAGATATTTCCTCGGCACAAAGGACTATCACTAGTTACTATATGTAACTATTGAAGCCAGAGTGAAATGGCCATGTAGGGACCAGCATCATGAAGGGAGACAGGGACAAAAAGGACAGACAAGGGAGGGAAGAGACAGAAAGGGAAGACCACTACTCCTCTGTACTTACTTCTATAGTTTAAAGCTAATCTTTCTCCATACTCTCTACAAAGAGTAGAAGAACTTTAAATACTCCACTAATTTAATAAATATTTGAAAATCACTGACAATGTCAGGATCAATTCACTCCAGTTTGGTTTTTGTAATTATGATCTTAGATACTCCCTGCATTTGAACACTGCAAGTAACAACACCTGCAATCTTGCATAGATTTTGGATAAAAATAGTGGAAAACTGTAGCTATTTATTCTCTACATATGCAACAGTGATGATTAGAGGAAACAGGAAATTAATACTAGGGTAAAATGGCCTTTGATTTGGTCTAATAGGACTGCTTATGTATTCTTCATTACACAAAAGGAAAGTCAGCACAGTGGATATACCACCTCTATGGAATTTTTCACTTGAAGTCCAAAACGTAAGTGAAATAGATGTTCCTTTCAAGATGCTTTTGAAAATTCCCCTTTACTTTTTCTACTCTGTAGTTGAAATCAGCTTTGATTGATTATCTATTATTTGTTTAAGACTGTCGACAACAGGTATACACGATATGTTGCTCTGCGTATTTCACTTGAAGGAGGGTTTTGGATCAATATATTGGGATTTGCTTTCAATTCGGACCTAGAAAAGATATTAAAGAATGCATTTGATTTGAAAAAATGCCTTTAAGACCTTTAGCCACTCAAGACAGTTTTTGTAGCACACTAGCACACTAGGATAAAAAAAAGAAACCTTGTTCCGTATATTCCGTTGAAATTATATGACAATGGTTAAGAAAAAGAAAAGTAGTAAACCCAAATTAACACATCCATCTTAACGTCTACTTCACTTAAAACACAGAAAAGCATGACATATTGTTTCTTCAGTGCCTACAGTTAAGTATAGGTACAAAATAAATTCTAACTTCCAAGACACTGCTGTGAGCGGTGGGAAAGAAACATGAAAATCTACAAGACGCAGAATGCGTAACAGATTGCAGAGACACAAGAAAACATAAGCTGCACCATAGGCAGGAAAAAACGGTAGGCCAATTTTTTAATGTGAGCACCTGCTCACTCAATATTTAATAAACTGAAAAGATGTGGAATTAACCCAAGTATCAAGTATTTAAAAAGGAACTTGCTTATAGGAGATTCTAATTTCTTTACTTACACCTAGATTTTGTAACATTTCACAGAGCTATGGAGATTATTATAGGGCTAGACTTTACTATCCTAAGCTTTTTCTGTGAAAGACCTTGTACTCCTTCAGTACTTCAGTAATTCAAATGAAATCAATACAGCTATTTGAGCATTCAAATAATACTCAGCATGAATCACAGAATCACTGAATCGTTTGAGTTGGAAGGGATCTCTAGAGATCATCTAGTCTCTAGTCCAACCCTCCTGCTCCAGCAGGGACACCTAGAGCACGTGGTATAGGGTGGTGTCCACGTGGGTTTGGAAGATCTTCAGAGGAGACTCCACAACCTCTCTGGGTAGTCTCTTCCAGGGCTCTGTTACCCTCACAGGAAACAAGCTCTTCCTCATATGGAGGTGGAATTCCCTGTGTTTCAACTTACAACCGCTACCCCTCATCCTGGCACCATCCACCACCAAGAGCCTGGCCCCATCCTCCCTACATTCACCCTTCAGGTACCTAGACATGTTGATCAAATCTCAGCATTCTCTTCTCCAGACTAAACAGGCCCAGCTCGCTTAGTCTTTCCTCATATGACCAATGCTCCAGTCCCTTAATCATCTTTGTGGCTCTGCACTGGACCCTCTCTAGAAGCTCCATGTCCCTCTTGTACTGGGGAGCCCAGAGCTGCCCCCAATACTCCAGGTGCAGCCTCACCAGAGCTGAGCAGAGGGGCAGGATCCCCTCCCTTGACCTGCTGGCAACGCCCCTCCTGATGCAGCCAGGATCCCATGGGCCTTCTTGGCCACAAGGGCACATTGCTGACTCATGGTTAACTTGTTGTCAACCAGGAATCCCAAATCCTTCTACATAGAGCTGCTTTCCAGCAGGTCAACCCCTAATCTGTCCTGGTGCCTGGGGTTATTCCTCCCCAGGTGCAGGACCCTGCACTTGTCCTTGTTGAACCTCATGAGGTGCCTCTCTGCCCAGCTCTCCATCCTGTCTTTGCCTTCTCCAGTGTGGTGCAGGATGGGCTCCGCACCCAGGCCGCTGGTACGGGCCTAGCCAGAAGGCAGAGGCTCCGTCGCACACGTGCTCGCGAATCCCCCCCAGGATCCGATCTCTCGCCTCCGATGATCTCTGATGACCAATGGCACCTTCGCCGACGTTATCCGGTGTCGGGCAGGAACAGGGTACTGCACCGATCCGGGGTCCGGTCTTAGGTCTCCCCTCAGAGGGTCAGGCCTGGCCAGTGACGGAGGCCGGGTGTGCCGCAGGGCCTTGCCAGCCATGTCATGTGGAGCCTCTGTGGATGAGTTGCAGCGAGAGCCCTGACAGCACGCAACTGTCGACACCAAATGGACAGTGGACAATAACTACGCACCAATACGATTCCAGGTCCACTGCCAAAGTTTATTAGCTAAACATAGGGTTTTATATGGGGAGAGATAGACGGGACAATGGGAGGAGGGAGATCCCTGACTAGGTGAGGGCTGTTGTCGAGGTGTTCCTGTTGGCTGTGCTCCCCCAGCAGGCGGCGGGTTGGCCGCAGCGGCTCATTCCGGCCCCCACCTCCGCGGAGCGCTCAGCACCCACCTTCAGGCTGCCCGCAAGTTCTTCCATGGGTGTGATGAACCGCCTGGTGCTCTGCAAAACTGCTCAGTCCTGCCAACCGGCACGACTGAGCATGTGCAGGCACCAGGGGGCATCCACCGGGCAGCCCGAGGCCTACACGGGATCCCCCTGTATCCCCCAACATCACCTCAGCATAGAAGGCTATCAGGTTCGTCAGACATGACTTTCCCTTGGTGAATCCAAGCTGACTACTCCTGATCACCTTCTTTTCCTTGACATACCTAGAGATGGTCTCCAGGATGAGCTGCTCCATCACCTTTCCAGGGACAGAGCTGAGGTTCACCGGCCTGTAGTTTCCCAGCTCCTCCCTCTTGCCTTTTTGAGTCAACGTGAGAGGTACTGGCCTGAGAAGAAAACAAGCTGTAAATCATAGCAGATGATCTCATTAGAAATCGAACCCTAACTGCCCTCCAACCAATTGTTTATAAAAAAGGGAGAGAAAAAAGGAAATGATCATGAAGAATGACAAAAAGGAATTTTTAAAATGCAAGNAAAAAAAAAAAAAAAAAAAAAAACAGGTAATTCACAAATCAGCTGTTCTTCTCCTAATAGATTCCTGCAAGAATCAACTTAGGATTTCAGAAGAGAGGCTCTATTTCGTTAAGCATATACAAGTAAGAACCTGTCAGTATTCCTCTAAGGTTCCATTTATTCGGAAAAATATAGATGGTCTGTGTTTATTGAGGTTATTTTGGTGTCCTGGTCACTGAAGCAAGTTTTTCAGGTCAGGATTAGTCATTGGAAAATTAGATATTTTGCCGAGAACATAGCTTACTGTATATCAGAGTGTATGCTACCAAAAGCTACAGTACTGTGACATATAATCATCTAGAAGGAGGAAAACCACTGTAAAAAATGGTAGTGCATAAAAGACTGGACAACAGCTGTCAACAAGGCACATTTACCGATAAATCAGTCAGCCTGTTTTCAGAGATATACCAAAGCATTAGAAAGTAATTTAGGCAGTCAGTGAACTGCGTTAAGTGCTGGAACAAATTATTTAGCTTTTCAAACCTCCATAAAAACTTTGGATTTGCTTTTTACTGAAAAACAGCTTTAATAGTCTTAGCCTAACCCTACTAAATTGAATGGGAGGCTTTCAGCTCATTTCAGTTAATTCAGTTGGGCCCAGATTTTAAATAGTGAATATTTACAATATCTTAATATCTTTTTTTTTCCTTTTTTTTTTTTCTCCAGGAGTTGCCTTGATTAACTGAGTAAGCCTGAACTGCCTTGGAAATACACTAAGGACTCAGGACTCAGACATGCAGTCGACCCTGTTGTGACTAGTGACTACTTGTAGGTTAAACATGATCTATGCACCGTAATGACCACAAACAGAAACAGTAGATACGCTTTCATTTGCTTTGTAGTAAATTGTTTAACACCGTGGTAATTTGAAAATATTTCAAAATTCTTAGGAAGAAAAACTCTTCAGGAGTCATTAGGGAGAACTTTCCCCACTCTTCAACATAGACTATTTTGAATAAATTGCTACACAGACTGACAACAGAGGTTTCTCTACTAACTAGAATGATCCTGTATTTTTTCATGTTTAAGCAAACTAATCCTCAACAATAACACAATGAGGCTTCACAAGTTATGGTAATGGCCTTTTAATCTAATTTTCATATTTCATATAGCTCTCAGCTATAACTAATTTAGATAGGAAGTTGGATCCTCCAGTCTTCTTTGTGTGTGGCAGAGATTACTTCAGTGGAAGGAAAGAAACCTTAACTCCAGAAAATCCTCCCTCTCAAGCCCCCCCAAAAAGGCCAGCATGATAAACTGAATAAGCAAGAAACATCAAATTATTTCTTTCTGTGGTGCAAACTTTCTTGCACTGCAAAATGCATTTACAGAAAGAATATCCCCAAGGAAGCAACCCTTCTGAACTCTTATACGCAGAATTATTTTCCTGTGCAAATTCACCTTCGCTGTGAGTTTACAACAGTAACTTCAGCTGTATATATTCGTCCAGAATCAAGGTTGTCATTGCTTCTGAGACACAGGTTCCAGTCTTACCCAAAGTCAGCATAATAATGGCAGCCTATGTTTGTATTACACACCACAGTCTGGCTCAACAATGCCAAGGGTATTTCATCCTTGCTGCTCTACCTTTAAAATGCCTTGCAGATAAGGAACACTTGATCCGCGCTTTATGGGATTATGCAGCTCATGAATACCACACCAGGCAGCGGATTTTCATTGGTGGTGCCTTCTTCCTAGCAAAGCAGCATCAAAGTAACAGTAAAACACAAACAGGAATTTTAGATCAGATGTACATTTTAACTGATAGCCTTGCAAAAGTGCACTAAGGATAACAGCTTTTGCTGTTTGCCTCAGTGCTGCTCAGAGGCACATCATAAATTCTTGACTTCTGCCAAGCACAGAGAAATTTTCAGCAGCGGCTCACAAGAAATATGCCAAGGCCAGGGGCATTGCAGTACAAGGAAAATGAACATTTTGATAAAGAATAGGTTAACCAGTATTTCCACTGGTTACTACAGTAAAATATGAGGAGGCATTTTGCTAGTAGGACTGTTGAATGAAAGTTCAATTTACTTTGTCTGCTGTGTAAAAGCACTAAGGCAATGACACAGAACTATTATTTTTTTAAATGGCTACTTTCTCATTTCAGATCAACTCTAAATGTATCCCTAAAAGAATGCAAACACTCTTAGCCTGTGGGGTAGTTTATTCCAATGATAGCAGAAGAGTTAGTTAATACCTCCAAAATACATCTTTAGTGATTTTGGTATGACAGACAAATGAGAAATACATAGAAAAATTACATGTGGTAAGTCATACTACTTAAAAAGCACCCCCTTGCTCTGAAAAGTCAGGACTTGAGATTTAAGAAAATGCTTCCTTGATTTTTACATGCTTTTATCTCAACACTGAATACTGATACAGAATTACTATAAGATTTTTCATCAAAGCTCAAAGACTATTCATCCTTATTAATAAGTGTGCAACTATTACCCATAATTTATAGATTTTGGAAGCAATCAGAAAGATACTGACTTGACAAACAGGCCATATCATCTGTGGCCTATTTGCAGGTTGGAATGGATAGCAGCAGTAATCTAGAAACAGTTCACATTTTCTGGATTTTGTAATGACAGACTGAGCTGAAGGTCATCAGCCTTTTTATTTTTGGCTCTGCCCAGATAATAGTTGCCACCTTTGAATAGTTATTACACTTGGAAAAAAATAAATCCAGAGGTAATGGAAAACAAACACCCATTGCATGTTTTCTCAGTGTCTGGTTCTGGGAGGTAAAACTCACTCCTATTTGCACTGCACAATATTTATTTAGGTGAGTATTCCTTTATTCTATTCACGCAGCATAAAATTGCACAGCGGACCGTAAATTAACTAGTCATCATGGCAAATTTGTAACAGTCCTTTATAGGACAAAATAAAGCTATTTAGTTGTGTGCAATAAATACATCCACATCAATAATTTATAGCAAACAGTTAACTTACTTAGACTTTTTCTTTTATGCTCATGAGTTGTATCATAGTAATAGTGAGTTTTCTTCATTCTGAACTTTAGTCTTTATTATCTGTATAAAGGGTCAGATCGTCAGGTGCAAATGTGCAGTACCTTACACTGAAAAGTCTGTAAGTGCTTTTTTCTCCCTTTCCTTGTATCTCAGCTGGTCATCTAAACAGCAAAAAAAAAGCATCCCTAAGGGAATAAGTATCATTTGTAAAGCAATCAGAAAAAAGTCAGAAGCTCACTGTAGCTCTGCATGTCCCTATGAGAGTTATATATTTAGGAATTTAAAATTGAGCCCACTGGACAATATATTAGAAATCTTGTATTTTCAGAGTCACTTACTTTTTATCCCAAAATCTCAAAGGAAATGCTTCAAGAGTATTTTGATAGGGACAATATAAGGCCATTGGACAGAGATTGTTCAGATCATAAATGCATGCTGAGCTTTTGCAGGGCCCATTACACAGAAAGACACATCAAATGTTCTTACTGAGAACAATGACCTCCTTTAACATACGTGGTATAAGTTGCTGAAGTTTGCTCTGCTTTTTTANATAGACATTACCTCAATGACCGGAACAAGAGCAGCATCACGAATAATGCCCTGACTATTCCAAATTTAACATTTCTTTGTTAGCAGATCATGATTTGAATATACACATCCTGTTATAAACACATTTAATTTGTTCTTTAATACACAATTAGATATTAATAGCACTGAAAACGGGCTTTTGATCTCCAAGCATGAGCTTTTTTAGTGCTCAATTTAGGGTATTGACGCTAATCCAGAGACACACTACGCTCAAGTTATGGACCAGATGTCAGATTGCTGGTAACAGGAAGCTCAAAAGCCTCTAATGTGCTATACCCTGCAGTATGGTGCAGGGTCCATGCCAACACAATACTATCAACAAGGGAACAATTTTAGAGACCTTCTTTCTGTGAAATAACACACAAAAAAATGTTTTTCTAAAATAAATAAAGCAACCTTCAGATTACAGAGCAGTGTTTTCAGAAACATCAGAAATTTCCATTGCTGTTGTAAGAGCAACGTAACCAGCAGAAAAAACATACTTAGCTAAAACTGCCCTTATGCTTATTGTGAAGATTATATATCCAAGTAGTATCCATACAGCAAAACTTGCCAATATTTTAGGACCTTTAGCAGGGCCCTAGAGGTAAAAATTCCACGCAAAAGTAATTATATTTTAATCCAGAAGGAAGACAATTATTAGGTTTTAAATTAGAAGGAGGACAATTATTAAAGACAGCAATAATGTCTTTCAAGTTTTATTTCCTGTTTCCTACATTACTGTGTAGCCTGTGCCCAGAGACTTCAACTTTTCATCCTGCCAAACTGTCTGGTATATATTTAAAGGAACAATAAATACATCCCTTGACATATGATTATAGAATTTTATTTAACAAACAAACTAAAATCAAATACTCCTCAGTAGCTACGTTAAGTAAGCGACAGTGACAGCATTTAATAAAATGCTGTTCATAAAACCTCACCTCAGACAGGGAGACATGCATCTGGTTTCTACGCAACCGTACGAGCACTCTTCTATAAATGTGATTCTTTATCATCTTCTCTAATCCTTAGCGCTTTATTACCTCTGAACTTGTTGTATACAGTATAAATTTAGGGTGATATTTGGGAGTAAATACCATCCCTTGCAGATTGAAATTGAAGTGCTGAATAGATCTCTTTCTCGAACTGTCTTGCTTCCTTTGCAAATTGTTGACCAAGAGAAATGAAAAAAGAGGGCTCTGATTTATTGATTTTTGTCCCTCAGAATTAGACATGGAGTAAGAAAATTTGTTTCAGTAAAGACATAAATTTTCAATGAGTTCAGCTATCAAACTCCCACTTTGATAAAAAAAGAATATTGATCCAATGAAGGCATACAATTCAGTAATTAATGTTATCTCTCTTTTCTTTTAAATTATCTCNAAATCTTAAATTATCTCCCATTTATTCCACTACTCTATATCAAAAGCTAATACTATTTATGCAGCTCTGATTGATAACCACAACCAGTAATGGTTTGCAATGATTGTTTTCTTTTATATGTTAATTGAAGCAGACCCTTGATAAATATATAATGCAATTATTATATAATGCAATACCAATTCTGTATTGCTCCAGGAAGATGAATTGCTAGGGCAAAGTGAATTAGGGCAGGGTGATTAGAAATGAGAAAAGAGATCTTGTCAGAAATGTGAATAGAGGCATCAAATGCCATTAGTGCAGGAGACATATAGGATCAACATAAGGGGATATATATACTCAGAATCATGGCTGAAGATGGTATAATTAGCCACTGTGTTTTGCACAGACTAAGAAAGTGTATCTATGTTATGATTTCTAAAGAAAGCTTTTTAGATTGTCAGAATTCAATATGGATTGCTGAATACATCAGGATATTCAACAGAATTTCGTCTAGCCTTATAAACAATAATTGTAATCAACCAGCCAAATTAATATGCAGTGNCATTAGTGCAGGAAGGGGAATAAGGGGATATATATACTCAGAATCATTTCTGAAGACGATATAATTAGCCACTGTGTTTTGCACAGACTAAGAAAGGTAAGTGTATCCATGTTATGATTTCTAAAGAAAGCTTTTTAGATTGTCAGAATTCAATATGGATTGCTGAATAGACGCCAGGATATTCAACAGAATTTCATCTAGTCTTATAAACAATAAGTCAACCAAGTTAATATACAGTAAAAAAAGGAAAATCTATTTTATTTTAGATAATTAAAAATAGTTTTCACTGACAAAAAATGCTATGCTAGATCTTTGCACAACAGGGTTGAAAATAAAGAACTCACAAGAAATGTATAGTGGCTTTTCGTGTACGTCTGGGATTTAACACACCCACAAAGTAAGGGGAAATGAGAGGTGAGGCGCAGTAAGGCAAGGTGATGTAGAAACAGAGGCAATTCCAGAAAGTTTACCAGAGGTGTTTTATGAACATGCTATAAAAAGCTTTATATTTCTATTCTGCATTAAGGATTAGCACCTGCAAAGGCCTGGGGATACTTTCAGTCACTTAGCTTATTTTCAATTAGGAGAAAAAGAGATTTTTATACTCTTTTAAAGGGCAGCCCATATATACTTATAAAAGAATATCTCAGGGAGAAATACAATGCAAAATCAATTTCTGTATTTCTTTTGCCTTCATTCTCTATCAGTAATAGACTCTGCTAAACAAAACAGTAAGTAAGCCAAAATTAATTTTTAGGTCTCCACCCCAAATGCTGATGACTTACACGTGAGCATTATGTAGAGCAGTATGATCTCCCACGCTGCAGTATCCTCATCATGCAATGACTCACAGAATAAAACATGAATAGCAGGCTTGGTCTCATAAGTTTTCTTCACTAGCTGTCTGTGCCATTTATCTGTCCCTTATGGGTTCATAAGAGGACCCCTGCAGATATGGAACTTTTGATCTGACATACTAAACTATCTGGTCTTCTACTGTTCTGAGATGTCAGTTACTTTAGATAGTCCCATATTTCCAACAGTACTGGGGGATAAGGGTGAACTATTCAGACAGGGAAAAAAATTGGTCTACAGTTGTGCTTGTAAATTCTTTGATTTTTAAAATAAAACAAAGAAGCAAAGGTAAGCACATGAATACCATGTAACAGGATTCAGTGAAGGATCACGAAACATTAATGAAAAATACAGAAAATAATAACTTAAAAAAAAATAAGACATTACTGTAAAATTATTTTTTGACCATGAAAACAGAAGAAAAAAATTGACTATGAATTACATACAAAAAACATAACCATACAGTTTTAAAATATATGTAATATATCAAAGATGCATCCATCTCTACAGATTCTTTGTAGAGGGATGTCAGGACCAACCTTTACTAACAAGCATCATAATCATGAGAAAAAAGTTACTGTATAGCAGAAGGAAGACTGACAAAAGAATAGAAAAAATAAAATATCTAAATTTAACTACTAACTTCATTCATGCGAAATTGAGAAAATGCAATATCTATAATAAATACTAAGCTGAATGTGTTTTTCTTATTTTTCCTTCTTTCAAGAAAAGTTTAAGGCAATACACGTGGGATTTCTTAAGACAGGTTATTAAGATATTTTGCTAGTCAGTGGTTCCATTGTTATAGTACCTACAGGTGATCTTTCAGCTTTTAAGTGGCCAGATATTAGCAGAATAAAAGCAGTACAAAATAACGCGTCAGATTTCTGAATTTGTGTGGTCTTTTTGTTATAATACCTCATTTTTAGAAAAAAAATAGGCTGATTGGACTGACATTCTAAAACATTAATATGATTATTCTCTGCTGTTACCTTATGAGGCAACGTGACTGGAAACCTGGTAAAAGTTAAGGAGATATTGTTAAAGTTAACCTTCTCAAAGAAAGTTGAAGGAGGCAGCACAGCTGCAACACACAAGAGCTGTAGAGACAGCATGCTAAATAATTTATCTATTTTAAGAAACCTGAATGGCTCCACCAGATAAGATAATTTGAGCTCAGAGAACAGAGTTATCGCTGCGGTGTTCTTACAGCCCTGTCAGCCGCTCTGCATCTTCTGCGCTGGATTTGTGAATAATTGAAGGTAGCAACTGCATGGTTCAGCTCTTAGCCTTTACGTTGCCTGAACTGACATAATGAAATATCCCTCTGAAGAGACTTGAGGGAGTCAGAAAAGCATACTGCTACCCATGCCTGCTTACAAATTCTCCATCTCCAGGGCTTTGCACAGGTGATTTACAGTACATTATGTATATATTGTGTCAGAACTGTGAAACTCCAAGTGATATTATGCTTCATAAGCTGCATTGCAACCAGCGATCGAAGATGTTCAGTCACCCATTTTAGGGCAGATTTATGGAGAAATATTCAAGTTTTGGAATTAAACTCCTTACTCTGAGGCTTGAGGGTAACACTTATAAGCAAAACTAAAAATTGCGTGTGAATCATCTAGATTTAGGCAAGCAGAATTACATACATTTCAAAGATCGGTATCTGATCACAGAAAAAGGAAGCATGGAAACAGCTATGCTACAACGTGGATCTAGTGAACATGGTCAGAATTGCTCTACAAGACCCAGGAGAGGCAGCTCAAACTACTCCCCTGGATAAAGCGCACCAAGCATTTTTCCAGAACCTACTATGCTTACCTTCATAGAAAAGTATGGAAGGGAAAGTAGAAGTAGGCACACTTACCTCATTTCATGAAATTTAGGCCACTACATTCACAGTGTGTTCGCCTCATAATCATAGATTATAAAGAGGAAAATTCCTTGGATATATTCTCTCTGTTTGCCTCAGTAACCTTAGAAGACTGAAAGCCAAATTATGGGCAGTGATTGATCACTAGAGAAAGAAAAGGAAGTGTTACCACTGAAAAAGTATCAGTTTTTAAATGTTTATTTGCTATAGTGGCTCCAAATAGGGAAGATGAAGATATGATTCATAAACTGAAGTTTACCCAATGAAAAAATTGATCTAAGTAAAGATCTTGTCACAGATAATGTACACAGTGTATTTAGCCTCCCATTTGCTCAGAGGTAAAAAGTTTACCATTTTCTTTAAAGTCTTTGCCATATAAACTGGATTCTTGAAGACTCAGAGCTTGTTTTGCACACCTTGAGGACTGACAAGTGCAAAACAGCCTTCTGCAGGCAATCAAGACAAACTCTGCTCTTGTCATTTTGTCATATCCCTGAGGTTATAGGCAGACATGATGCTTCCAAGCTTTTATTCCAGTGTATCAAACAAACACATTATCCAAAAAATGATGCCTATTGTGCGTTTGCTGATCTCATGTAGAAAAGTCTGTGAAATTACAGCAACTTTGTCCTATCTTGTTCTGTTCCCTACTGCTGACAGAATGGAACAGTAACCTCTAAAACAAATTAGTTATCAAGGTACTTACCATCTACTGGATGGAAAAAAAAATAGCCCTGAACTTAGTGTGAAATGCCTAGTGGAAAGACAAAAAAAAAAAAACAGATGACTAGTCCTTTTGCTACCTCCTTCAAATAAAGCGACTGTTTAGACTTTTGGAGTATCTCATTTGGTCTAAAAACTCTGTTGTGCATTTTAGGAGATGATTTATATGTTTAGCTCTTAACAGGTCTTACTGATCATTGATCTGGAGTCCTGATTTTTTTTTTCTACAGCAGAGAAATATCTGGTAGGTTTTTCCAGGAGTGACAGGATAGGAAAGTGGTATTTCTTTTANTATAATTTTGGATGATCAATAACCTGAGAAAGGAACAAGTCCTAAATCCTAATGAACTTAAATCCCACCTGTGGTACTTCCTTTCTTTACTAGAAGGGATAATGTTCAGAAGGAATACAAAGTCATCGTGGAAATCTACTTTGAGTAACAAGCTAGCTGAATGGCATTTTGCTGTTCCTAAACCTTATATAACTATTTGTCCTGTTGTGTGTGAGACAGTAGACAAAAGTTATAAGCTAGTAAAAATAATTATTTTGAGGCATATTGCTTAGTTATGTCCCATAACTGTTTTCATCCATCACCTGCCTGTTCCACCATTACGCCAAATATTTTCTCATAAAATAATGATTTCCATTCTTAGTTCTTAGTATTGCCAAATAAGCAACATGTACCATTACCTCAAATTGGTATTCGGATTTTAAAACTCAAACATTAGACTCGATCCCTAAACAGACCTTAATAAGTAGCTACCCAGGCAGTAATCCAACCGCCTAATGCAGGAGTTTGATGTCATTGCAGATATACATTCAAAACATCAATATGATCTTGTGTGCAGCAGATAAATTCTGTAACCTCAGGGTATTCGAACTACCTTAGACTATCTAAAACGGTTCTTCATTCGTGTGTATAGACACTGAATCCTACACCCAATAACTGACCAAACAAAACTTGGAAAAATTTCCTTGCTTAGAATCAAGTTCAGTAAGTTATTTCAATCTTGCTTTTAGAGTTCTCTTATCGAATTTTCTGTAAAGGGAGAAGAGGCCAGAGTATAAGGTTCAGAATTATAATTAGATCATTTGTCACACTACATTTAAACAACAACTTCTAAAATGGCATAACAAAGAACAGAGTGAGAGCATCTAATTTTGTGATGAAGATAATTGAAGGTTGAAGACAACACATTTTTTAAAGCAGTGCATATGAATAATGTATGTTTGCTGCAACTATGAATCTCAATTCACATGTCATTTTCAGTTGATATGATTTTTTCCTTAATTCTGAAGTTTCAGTTTCTTGAAAGCGACACTAATTTGAATTGGTTTTGTTCAAGAAATGCACCTTTGTGATAATAGCCTGATTGTACTTTGCAATGATAGTATTTGAAACCACAGATTATATCTTCAAGAAGGATGTAAAGCTCCAGATCCAAGTGGGATCAGTGGGAAGCATGCATTGAACAACTTTGAGGAGCGGAGCTCCTCACACACTGACATCCAACAGTAACATCACCAAAGACAATATATTCTGTACATACGTTTTACACAAGTTGCTATTCGTAACTACTTCCATTTAGATGCATATGTATAGATGTATATGTATACAATCTTGTATTTACATGCATACAGATTTGAGATCCTCTGCAATTCATGAAACTTTGAATGGAATTACAAAGCTGATGTTTTATCCTCAGAATAACTGACCAAAAGAACACTGCTACCTGCTCTGTTAGCACCACCCAGTCTCCTATACCATCAGGTGTGATTGTGAGCTCTTGCCCTTACAGTCTTCATGCTTGGAACCTCTATGGCAATGCTGTGATATTCCATTTTTAAGTAACGGTGTAGTTGCAATTTGTCACATAAAGGATCACATAAAGGCTAAATTCTGAAATTACAAGAAAAAAATCTGCATATGTACCAGAGTGCAGGTTTAATCTGAGGTGGCAGACTTTTTATGAAGTGAACTTGATGCGGTTATTTTCCATTACAGCTGTCCAATAGGAAAAAAAAGAAAGAAAAAAAAGAAAGAAAGAAAATTAGCATAAGTCATTTAAAGGCATGGTGTCACAAGCAGAATTGGTCTTGGCAGCATGCTACAGTGCATCAAGTTCCATGAAACTAAATTCATTGCTTTAGGCAAGTTGTTAATCTAAACTTCTTTCACAAAACCAACTCTTGCTGCTGTAACAAATGCCACTCTAATTTACAGTGTTGTAGACCCCATGTCATGGTCTGTTACGTAAGCATAAAAGGTTTATGTTACAGCCTCTGCAACAGTGTGGAAGAGCTTTTAAGAAAGCGTAATTATGCTATTACAGTTCAAAGGAATCTTGTATGAATGTCAATCAATCAGACTCATAATTTGTATGCTCATACAAATTAATTAGCTTTTCTTTTTTCCTGCTCTTCTCTCAGTCTATGAGATTTTTTTTTCTCATCGTGTAAATGTAATGCACTCAGAAAGGCTTTGAGACAATTTCTCCAAAAAAATGGACTAACAGCACATACATAAAGATTGTTAACATTAAATTAGCTGATACTTTCCTCTAAGAGTGGTATATTGGGTTTTATTTTCTTGTTTTCTTCACCTTCTTTCATATTTTGTTTGCAAGACTTATTTTAACTGATATTGATACAGCTATCATTTTATACGCATCAGGATTGATGGACTGTCATTTTTACCTCATTCTCCAATGTATCAGAGGGAATTGCTTACTGTGAGATAGTTAACAATCCACCTAAACATCACACGTCTGTTCTCCCTTTAAACTATAGAATCAAAAGAATGTGACTGATTTGATTTCTTCTTCTTGCTGTTGTCAATATTTAAATAGGCTATTTTAACAGAACATTCCTCAAGGGTTCTTCTGATAGCATATTAGCACCCAAAGATCACTCATTTTGGTTTTGCAAATTTTCATCATTATGTCTCTGTGTTGTTCTTTAGCTGTCATTCTAACCACATTTCTCTTTTAACTAGTAGAACAAACACTGTATTCTCTTTTTTCCCCAGAGTTGCCCATTTTCACTAATTAACATATGAATACTTCTCATTTAGAAGGAAAACTGTAATTTGCTTTCTTATTTCAGTTCTGACTTTCCCAGAGTCCATCTTGTGCTGAGAAGTTAAGTGACCTGAGTATCCATGCAGGTGAAGGCAACAGTGACCATTTTACCAACTTTAGAACCTCTTCATTCTGTGCTCTGTGCAGTTATGCAGCTGTCTCCTTGAGGACTTAAATCTTCCAGTCCAAATGGAAATGAAATGGAAATGAAAATTGAAGCATATTACAAAGACAGAAACCAAACAAATTGGAGTTCAGGATAAATTTGTGAACACGATTCAACTAAAAGTGTAATTATCTGCTAAAAAGTATTAGGTAATAGGGTATTCTTAAAGTAATTCTATTTACAGAATTCACTTCTGTAAAACAGAATTTGCAGTAAACCTGTGACTTATCTGGGGGAAACTGTAAAGGAAAATAACATACATAAATACATGTATATATACATACATAGTTAGCCTTAATCCAAAATTGCTCATCTGGATCCTGGAGCCCAGCTCTCTATTACAATAGATAAAATACATTCTCTTTCATAAGATGATAAATGTGTCCTTTAAAATTTAGATCCTATCAGTGCATTTTCCTTCGCTCTTTATTAGTCACTTCAGAAATCTGCTCCAAAACCTCACTTATCTTATCCTGAGAGGCTCTCTCAAATTCACAGACTAACCACCCATTTAAATCCATTTGTTCTTGGCTTAACACCACTCTTTGGCTTAAAAAGAGTTCCTTATCCAAGGAACCATTTGCTTTTACTAGCTCCTTAGTAATTCACAGCCTTTCATAAGAGATTTCACTACTGTTTTTTATTAAAAAAAAAAAAACTCTCCTGCCACTGATTAGAAATGCCTTTTCTCATGCATCCTACAATTCATTTGCACTTTCAAGATCATTTCACATTATGGACTTTCTATTGTCAGTTAAAATATATTTTTCTTCCCCTTTTGTTTCCAATTGATACACCTACATTTCATAAGAGAAATTATATTCTTTTGTTAATTTGCCATCCCAGTTTGTTTGGGGAGAAAACAAATCTAATCTTCTTGGAGATAAATTCATAATATTTCAGATAGAAGTAGAGATAGATTGTAAAAAATAATCGCTTTTTCTTTCCACTTGTACCCTGTCAACTGTTTCTCATGTTGAGCTTAGTTTCTCTTTTGTCTAACTTATAACATGGCTTTGAACCAGAATTTAATGATTGTTAAGGTAGTGGCAGGATATTTATAAAATATTAAGGACTTAACAGTCATTGCTATTCTCCCTCTTCCACCCTCTTCCATATAATGAAAGTGCAAGTATTACTAAAAGCAGAGCAGCCTCAATAGGAAGAACTGATCAAGCTGTACCTGAAACAGCCATGTAACTTGAGCACTGACCAAACCTCTGGGACACTGCAGTTCTTTGCCCCGAGACAGATGGTCTTCAATACCACTCTTCAGAATTTTTTTTTATCATCTAGTTTTGATATAATTTGAGATTAAATGAAAATCCAGGATGCAACAGTGTGTTGAATGAACCCCTCTTCAAAGAGAGTTTTCTTACTTAATGCTGATTTTGCCTCAATAACATAATTCATTAAAGCCACTCTGCTTTTTATGCACAGTCTACTTGCACTTTTTATAGGATTTTCCTCTAGCTGGAAAATTATTTTTCAAGCACTGGAGTCAGGATAACAGACAACAGCAAAAGGACGGTTAGCCATTTGAGTGTTTTAAAAAAATAATTCTAAAGAGCATTTCTATAGTGACACAACAGTGAATAAGTAATCTCATTCAATGGACTTACTATCTCTTTTATTTGATAATGCAGAAATGTCATGGTAAAAATCTCATGCTAATTCCTCTTCAAATCACAGAAATAATCCAGAAGTTAGCTATCAGGTGAGATATCTTTTCTCTTTCCTAAAGGAAAAAAGAAAGAAGTTTCATTGGCCAATCTGACTGCTGAGCATGACAGGCTGAATACTGAGGCTTTATGTCCCAAACTATACCCCCATCAATTTGCACGTATCCATGGCCTGCCAGCTGCAGTGCGCAAGTTGATTCCAATATAAACACTGTTAATGTACTGTGAAATGATTTTCCTGAAACAGCATAAACATTTAGTCTTTTCATTAGACTAGCAAGTTGTAAATTACCATATTTAAAACAGTACAAAAATATTTCTAAAACTTAGGTGACTCTCATCATATAAAATTGATTAACAGATTGACTTTGAAACACGCTCGCTTTATCAAAATATTCACAGATATTACAATTATAATACGTTTTTTAATTTAGAATCCTTGTTTATATTCTAAGATTATTATTTTCAAAAGTTTTATATTTGCAATGCCGAAACTTGTTCTCTCTCTAACTGCCAGATAAAGTAACACATTTATTAGCTATATTTCCTAAACTGCTCTTGGTACGTAATCATCAATTTCAGCTGATATTTGGTTTTCATGAACTGCATTTGACTTGAAGTGTTTGCAAGCCACAGTGCTAACAAAATGAGGTTTACTATGCCTAGTTACTATTCATCACAGTTAGCTAAACTTCAAATACATGCTTTTGGTGACCAAAGGGAGGAAAAAAAAAAAAAAAAAAAAAAAAGGAGAAGTTCCCTGAACTTTATTTCTGTTGCTAGGGCAACCACCTGCTCAATATCACTATAAAATATGCTCAGAGCAGCTGCTTCATTTGCTGTGTGATAGACCTAGGTAATAACAGAGTCTCAAGCACATATGAAAATATATAAGGTCTGAATCTAAACGATCATTTTATTTATTTTCTAAAAGGAACAATAGTCCTATTTTTCTGAGATACCATGAAAAGAAATGTGAAGAAAAAAATCATGTTTGTAAAGGAAAAGAGATTTAAAAGTCAACAGAGTTTTGTGGACAGAGTGGGATGTAATTTTAACTGTGACATACACATGATGTCTCCATTTCTCAGGAAAAAAAAACAGCTTGGGAAGTTAGACACTAGTTACAGCTGAGCCTTAATGCATCATACTTAACTACACAAGCTAATGCAGATGTTGATGCTGCAGCACTCCTATAGAATGAATGTATTGAATATTTTGAGAAGAAAAGCACCCCATTAAATTACTAACATATGTTAATAAAGGAGTAGTAAAAATATACTACTTTTTTTTCCTACATTACACTGTGCAACATCATCAGGGAGATAAAAATGAATATGCTTAAATAGTCAAAACTGGTAAAAGAAAGGAAACATAATTTGAGGAGAGGGAATTTCAAAACGAGTCACCTATTTTTTCCTTTACTTTGAAGGAAAAAAAGAGTAAAAGGCTTGGACAGAAATTTCCAATGTGTCAGAATCAACAGATTTGGCAACTGATGTCCAGGAGTTAGGGAAGTCATGTAAAGAGTGGATTAAATTAGACAACACAGATAAGGTAAGTGATTCGATTAATGGTTATTTGGGACAAATATAAATGATTTCATTGTATCTTATAGAAAGACACCACATAAAGAATCAAAGCAGAAAAAAAGACACTTCTATTTCTAAGTGTAGAGGAATTCTTTATTGAGCTGCCCTGAGATCCTACTGGACAATATCTGTATTTAAAAGAAATAAGTCTTATAACTAATGAGGAAGTCTTTCCATCTAAAAAATTTGCTTCTGTCTAAAGAATTGGCAAGTATTAATCTCAGTAGATTTAGAGATATGCTTAGAGATATAAACTGTATGTGAAACATATTTAAGTGTTACTATTTGAGGTATTTTTAAAAGCATGGTTTATTTACATATTATAATTTATTGTTCCTAGTAAGAAGAACAAGAGAAAATTTTGCTTCAATTCTGTGTGTGGGAGTTCGACACTGTATTATTAAATTATATTGAGATTATAGTTCCCTACAACATCAGTGAAATATGTGAATATCACCTAATCAAAAGTCCTAAATCAAAAGCTTTGTAAAATTAACTATGAAGCCAGATTATCAATATTCTGCAGCCCATGGCTAATTTAAATAGCTTTGTTTCCCTATCATGTTGGCAGACAAGAAGACTGAAAATTATGTTAGTAATGTACATGTTGATCATCCCTGTTCAATCAAGTGTTTCTGTGAGTAACAAGCCTGATTTTTACTGACTTTCTTACCTTCTCAGAAACCCCACTTCAGGTTTCATGATGGTGAGGACATACACAGGTTCATTTTAAAATAAATAATGTATGTTAAATCATTATTTATAATGTATCTGAGCATTGTTAAGTCTGGGGCAGAAACATGGAACAATAGTTGTGGGTAGCTCAGGGAAACAGGGGATGCTGCCCTCAAACCCCAAGTAACAGCAGGAGACCTCTAAGTTATAGTTCTGCTAAAAAAACAGTAAATAATGGATTCAGGTAAATGTCTTTCTACTAAGGCTGAAGGAATATAGCAACCATGTGTTAAGGGAAGAGGAAGAAAATCACAAAGGCGGTCAGTCACTTAAGTCCTTGTGCCTGTGTCTGAGGTCAAAAAACATCCCAGCAGACTGAAGCACAGATCATTTTTCTGTATGACTGATGAAGGAAAATCTCCATCTTCAAACTTTAAGAATAGGATAAGGGAATTTCAAAGATCAATTATTTTAAGTCAAAATATTCAATTAGAAACTCTTAACTCAGCAAGCTTTTTAAGTGCTTTTTAATATAAAATAAACATTTCTGAATTATATGCTCATTCTCTGAATATCTGAAATCATAATACTAAAAGGCAGTTTTAGCAGATTAGCCGAATTTACCTAGTTGTAAGTGCTCAGTTCTGGCAGCAGCATATTTGATTTTTGGACATATTCATTATTCACTAATCTACACAACATTTCCTAATAATTGCTTGAACATTTTTCTATTAAATTTCTTTACTTGACTGTTTTGTGGAAAGCAAACAGAGCTGAAATGAAGTCAGGTTTATTTGAGCAAATACTGAAAATTCTTCCTATTCACTGAGCTCACATTCACCTTCACTTACATTGGCAAGGCTGACAAAAAGTAAAATAAGAAAATACCTGAGTAATAAAATGCTGGAAGTGCTCCCCAATGTAATACAGAAGTTGGTTATATTTGAGAAGGGAACTGTGGCAGATGTATATATATGACCTGATTTGCTGCTCACTTGTACCTAGGTAAATCATTTACACTTGCAAAGAATGAGTATAAATGCTGCTCTCCACATAGCATTTTAGAGGCATTATGGATTACCCTGCTCAGGTATAAATAATGACTCACTCTGCATAGGTATAAATGCAAATAAAAGAAGACTCACATGATTCGGAGAAGATTTGGAATTTATAATCTTCTAAGAACAAATATGCAAAGGATGAAATTCTATCTCCACAAAGTCAATGGAAACACAGACAAAAAAAGTTAATAGCACTGCAAAGCTTATGATGCTCACACGTACACATGTTCCCATAGAGACACAAGAGGCCTGGCTCAATACACATTTAGATGAAGTACTGCAGAGATAGTCTAAAATCGGGCTAGGGCAGAACTGTCATGGATTCCTGAAATTATGAGTTTCACTGATAGAGTACCTGTAAGATAAAATTCAATTATAAAGCTGTGTCCTTTCAGAAGCTGTACTGGGAATGTGTCCTCCAGTTTTTGTCCTTTGGGTTTGCACTGTCATTCCAGCAAAACATTTAACCATTAACACATTATCCTTATCCATTAACACATTAATTTTACATTATATTGATCTTAAATAATTGTATAGAGCAGGAAATCAAGGTAGTATGTTTTGGGGTTACAAAATTTTAAATACCATTAGAAATGTCAATTTATGAAAAATGGTCCTATTAAGTACAGTAAATATTTACCTTTACTTTACAGACAACTTTTTAAAAGTATCAGACAATAAATTGTCCTCTGCCAACTGCCTACCATTCTTTTCCTCTTGCTTTCCTTTCCTCATACAATCATTACTTCTGCGCTCATTTACAAATGACCTTACCAGATAGGAGTCAAGTGTACGTAAGACCTCAGTTGTCTTATCTGGTTCAGTTACACATTGTGTGTATTACAGCTGAAAGGAAATTTTAGGGGCATGCAGAGTCATGAGATTCTGATGAATCTCAAATGAAGTCACACAAGCTTTAATGAATTTTGAATGAATTAATAATGACCGTTCACTCAAAAGGAAGCACTGCAGGACTTGGCAATTGCCTTAATAAAGTCTCAAGTTAAGTATTCAGCCATAAAGCAATTAATACAGGCTAAACTTTAGCACCTCAAAAATGACGATGAAAACAAACCGCAAAACCAACAAAAGCAAACAACATTTTTTTAAACTTAGAATTAAAACACTGTGCTTTCAGTCTCCAAAGACTCTATCTCATGTTTATATCCAGATGCAATCATTTGTTCATGAGGCAAAAATTCTTCACCATCATGTACAACAAGAAAATACGATTACCACCGGGAATGCATTGACAAAAGTCACCTGATTGTATTAGTAGGTCTATCAAATCATAACCACTAGTAGCTCACTATATGCCTGAAAACATAAACAGATACAACAAACTTATCCACTCACTTAATTGTGTTATAAACATATATATAAAAAGTGTCCTCTGCGACTACATGAGGGCATGCAATTTTTACTTTACTTTTACTTTACTACTTTATTTTCAAGAGGGTTCTTAAAGAGGTTATATATGCTGATATAAATAAAACTTTGAATTTAAAACTGGATATAGAACACTAAAAGAAACTTCAACAAAGATAAATAGAACAATTACTTCATTATTCTTGCAGTCCGCATTATAACCCCACAGGACAACCCCCTTCTTCAGAAGTCTGTGCCTTTGGTAGCTCATACTTAGCTGACCACTGACTATAATTTCCGATCTATTTCCTGTTGCAATAAAATGCTTACTGGATTTTATCCAGTTTTACTCATTTTGAACTCTAAACCATTCTCCGGGGTCCTTTTGTGCCATTCCAGCTGGATTCTGCTATTAATTAAAGCTGAACACTGTTCAATCTGTCACCTGCATCATTAACAGAAATACTGCAGAGCTTTGCAAATTCTTATTTGATATACGCTTTCACATTGACAAGAAAGCATTTACAAGTATTTCAAATGCAACTTTCTAGTCACTTTAGCATCATTTTTATTGTATAGTTGTATAATACGTTAGAGTGACAGAGCCCTGGAAAAGGCTGCACAGATCAGTTGTGGAGTCTCCTTCTCTGGAGATCTTCAAAGTCTTCCTGGATGTGACTCTGTGCCACGTGCTCTAGGTGTCCCTGCCTGTGCAGAGGGGTTGGACTAGATGATCCCTGGTTGGACTGGATGATCCCAAAGGACTAAATGATCCCTTCCAAACTCAACCATTCTGTGATTCTGTGTAAAATACCATTACTTTTTAAATATGAAAATACATGCAAAATTGAGTCAATATTCTTGCTATAATCAAAATATATCAACTACTTTTTCTGTCAAAAAAAACTTACTGCATGAGATGTGAACGGCTTGACCTGAATTTGCATTTCTAATATTTCATTCACTGCATCCCTGAATTTGAAAGTATTCAGCTTTCCTAAGCAGCCTCTAACAGGCTTTTACTTCCACAGATTGAGTAACTTTCATTTTGTCACTGATACTAATTTTATTAGGCCTTTTATTAGCTGATCCTATTAGAAAAACTGTAGCCACAGGAGAAGCTTATTGCACCCATGATGTATTAGCAGAATAAGGAGGATATAAAAATTGCTTGGCTTGAATCCAGACACAAACTCACTCGAATAGTGTGACTGTGACAGTGTATAGGCATTTTGTAACTAACTCCTCTAGAGCACACATAACTAGCAACAAACATTCTGTAACACAATCTCCACAACCCGCCTGGATGCCACCCTGTGCCACGTGCTCTAGGTGTCCCTGCTTGAGCAGGGCAGTTGGACTAGATGATCTCTAGAGGTCCCTTCCAACCTCAACCATTCTGTGATTCTATGATATATAATTAATATCTAACTGCAAATACTGAATACAGATGCAAATACCGAAATAAGGAGCTGTCCAAATAAGGAGCAGGGAAATATGTTCAAGACGCAAATTTTGCAAGAAGTGAGGCTGTAAAACAAGCAGGAATGATATCTGACGGAACAGAAAAAAGTCCCAGTGTCCAAACTAAGATGAGCAACGTCTAGGCAGATGTGGTCATTCCCTTTACTTTTGGGAAGAGGGCAAGGAGCAGCAAGCATCAGCGACAGGCAAAAGGCAGTCACTCATGCTGGTTCTCACTTCTCCCCAAATTGCTCAACCCTCACCAGAGCCTGGACTTGACAGACAAGATCATCAGCAACTGCAGTCCTCAGCATAAACTGTAGGGCATCCTGTCTGTGTATAATCTTTAAATTCCTTAAGTAATCTTTAAATTCCTTTAAATTTCTTACCTATATATATGTGTACATATATATATATATATACACACACACATACACACATAGATGTATATAGAGATGTATGCTGTTGATATAACGCTGTGTAGACATGTATATATGACTGCAACGAGCAATGCACAAAGGTTAGAAACATTTCATCCTTCCCAAGGAATCTATCAAGGACCATTGCTTTCCAGTGATTATCAGATCTCAGTCTTCCTCATACAACTCATATACTCACAGAATGATTTCCTGTTCCTTTGATGTCCTCTCCTACTTGCATCTCGTTTTGTGACTAGGCCCTTCTGATCTTCTGCTTCCATTTGTGCCTGGTACGTCTGCAAATCCTGCTTTTATTCTGTGTCAAATTAATTAAGCATAAAGTCAGACCACGTTCTGTGATGTTACTACATAGACAAACCTACAGCAAAAAGTAATTAATTGAAATGTTTGAACACCGTTATACTATCCTATATATCCTGTGATTCCACAGTTAGCATAAGTGATATATGAATATTTCATTACTGTATTATACGCCAACTTCAGGATATTCAAACACTCAGCTACGAACTTCATAAATCACATCATAAATCATATATGAATTTAAGTTTAGAGCTTTTCTTCTGGACAAGCTCCATTCTAAATTATTTTGACTCTTTCTTCTCAATTTAGGAGTTCAACTTCTCAAACTCTTTTCTTAAAGAAGCTACAGTGTAGGGGGTCGGTTTTCTATTCAGGTGAGAGAACTAAGGTAATAATTAACTAAATGACATTATTGTCTCTTTAAAAGTCATTTTTACACGGTTTATGGTGAGGCGCTGACTATAATTATAGATATTCATTTCCTTGGACACTCAGTGCTTCATAATATACTATTTATTCTTCAGCCAAGTGACATGACCCCAATTTTATGTAGGTTTTTTTTCCCCCTCTGTTCTGATTTGCATGTATAATGACTCTTCACAGCTTCATCATCTGATTATACGATACCGTCTGTCAATTTAGGTTGGTTGCTGTGTAGGAGGAAAAAAAAACCCTTTTTTTCAGGCTATTAAAGTTAGCATGAAGTAAAATAAGTTTATCTAGGGACAGGGTGAAATATATAAAGGAAAGCAAATTCTTGATCCTTGTAATAACTGCACCCATATACCAGAAAGATATTTCAAAGCAGACTTGCCAGTTGACACCTTCTAAATATTTAGCAATTTATCTTGATCATTAGTAATATCTAGTTTCTCAGTGTTATAACATAAATGTGTATTCTGATGGATGTTCTGATCATCTTTAATTTGTCTCTTCAGTATATTTATGACAATTCAAGACATGAGTGTCTAGACATGCAATCTGGAGTACAAGTCCAGGATCTGCAAATTGCCTTTGTGAACTCATCAAGCCCCTTCATCCAGGGAGTCTGACACTTCAAAGCTTTCAAATGTTATGATCTAGACTCAGCAGCTTGGCTATATTCAAATTAGTTTTCCAAAGTGACCCATTTTTATGGGCTTCATGCTGCCAAAACAAGCAAAAAAGCAAATACGCTGCTAAACATATGCATATACCAAATTAGATGACTTTAAGAAGTAAAGATATGAGTGAAAATAAAGATCAGAGGAAAAAGTGACGATTATTCATCATTCCAGGCAAACAGAAATGTTACTTTATGAGCTAGCACCAAATCTCATACAGAAAATAAGTGAATGTTATTAAAGCACTCTAGTGTTTTACAATGCAAAATTGGGGGAGTTGCAAGTAAACACAACCAGAGTTTAATCCTGGAATTGCCATTATTTCCACAACAGAATTTTCATTAATTAGCACAGTATTATTTTACATGAGTTAACTGTGTTAGTCATATTCCTGTATAACTTCTGGGGTTCTTGGATTGATGATGGAAGAGAACTCCCCTCTCTTATATAATCCAGAAGAATAAATTATTATTTGCTCTCATTCTGTGAAACACTTGAAAATTCTCAGTAGAAATGAGATAGGAATATCAAAAGCATATGATCACTTATAAATGTTATAAATGCTTCCCCACAGTTTTCTGTCACATAGCTAACTAAAACCATTACAAGAAGCCAAATTCTTTCTCCAGTGCACAGATCTTGTACATCTCTTGTACAACTCCAAAGACAGACCAAATATCTCATGCAGGATGTGGTGCAGAAGAGATAGGATCAACTACTGCTGCACCTCTTCCAGGAGGTGTGTTTGCCGAACACAGCAAATCAGCTATGCCTGCCGCCTACAGTTAATCTGAGCAATAAAGCTCTGTCTGATTTTCATATTATGGTCCCTTTTTTTAGGGGTTGCTGTATAAAAGCAACTCTACATCTGTCTGGTAAATCAGAAATCTACACACTTTTCTAAGCAACAGAATGGAGTATTCTTAAAATGTTCACATATTCAGATCAGGCAAGAATCTCTGAAAGTGTTTAACTTTTCCCCAAATACTCTATAAGAGGAATAAATAAAAATGTTCTCATACCAGTAATCCAATCTTTCTTGAATTTGACATTTAACAAGAAACAAAACCTGACTGCAATAACTTTTCAACACTAAGAGCACTCTTTCTATTTTTGGCTATATTATAGAGAAAAACATAAAACACTTTTTAAGGAGAGATTATCTATTTTTTAAAATATTTGGCTTCGATTCACGCAGTATTCTTGGAAGAAAGACAATATCTTAATTCGATTTGAAGTGGTTCATATGTTGATACATAAAATCATAAAAATGACTGCATTTATTCAGAGAAACAGTAAGTGCACTGTAAGAGATACATGTTATACATTGTTAACCCAAAATTAATTTTATCAAAGAAATCTTAAAGGAAAAGATATTCCCAAAAGATATCTATTATAACGAGGATTTAGAGACCATGCTTGTTAAAACTATTTATATTCTCAGTAATGTCAAGCTGTGTATGAGAATATATTAACAATAGGCAAAGTGACAGACTCTGATGAGTCTGCTCTTAAGTAGTGAATATATTACAGAGAGGGTTTCTGTGGACACATAGAGAAAACTACAGTAATAAACCAGGAGCAAATTGTTGGGACATTGGGACAGTCTGACTTACAGTACCAGCAAACTTCTGTTTACTGATAAAGAGGTTATATAGCAATTTCACTACTGGCTCATTGAACCAGAGTGCCCTGTTTGGATGCTTGCAATTTAGAAGAACATTCCTAGGCCATTAATCCAGGGTCCACTTCCAAAGCATGATTTGATCAATGGCACTAAGAAGTTGTTTTTTCTTGTTTCAGTCTAAAATCTGCACAAAGAATGCCACATTTCAAAGACAATTTCTGTTTCAGGGCTGACAATGAAAGAATGACTATGGCCTTGTATATTTTGTTGCACTCGTGTATTTTACAAATGCCTTGGCTAGCACAGGTTTACTAAGCATGTCTTAAAGCACTATGCTGTTAGTCTACCTAAAAGATGCTGGTCAGCATTTGNAAAAAAAAA
Organism: Crypturellus undulatus; assembly: GCA_013389825.1. Classification (NCBI taxonomy): domain Eukaryota; kingdom Metazoa; phylum Chordata; class Aves; order Tinamiformes; family Tinamidae; genus Crypturellus; species Crypturellus undulatus. The sequence continues at coordinate 241,733 of VWPW01002073.1, read as the reverse complement.
AAAAAAAAAAAAAAACACTACAAATATGGTAGGTAACATATATGAAATTTTGATATGTTACCTAAGGTATTGAACTGAGCTCCTTTTTTCAGATTAAATACTGGAATATTACAGTTGGGCAGAAAATGGAGAAGGCTGGAGTATACCTCACAGCATGAACACATAGTTAAGAGCTAGCATAATAATTATTAAATTCCTTCTACAGTATATAACTTCTGTTTCTGAGACATCATAAAAAATGGAATCTATATTAATATGGATTTTGAAGCTCACTTGCATAAATAGGTTCTTATAGGTAATATCTGAAGTCACAAAAAATTACTTCTTGCAATACACTGTTCTTCACATTTATACTCAACCACAGAACAGAAAGATTATGTTGTAATGTATCATTATTTCACTTTTTGTCATGGCTACCATTGCTTAACATCCAAAAAATATTTTTTTCTAACATATTTAAGATTTAAGCACATGGGAAAGCTTTTTTTGTAAAATTTTTGCTAGAGGAGTAAAAGTGTATTATGCATTCTTCCCACAGAAAATCTGCAATATACTTTTAAATAAAAATATCCCTGAACAGATTCCTCTGTAGCTGTATCTTTCACCATAGCACAGGCATCTTTTCTTGGAGCAAAATCTCTTTCTATTCTATACTTGCAAGATGGAAGCCTTTAATTGAAAATTTAAGCCTCAGATTACATTTCTGTAACAGCCTGCCTCTTAATGGTTATAAATTTATGAGTTCCTGTTAATTTTTAAACAGGGAAACTGCAAGAGTAGCAGCAGATATTGCTTCAAATTCATGTTTTAACATCACCTGCTTCATAAAAATAGACCAGAAAGGTTATGGAGCCAACACTTGTATAGTCAGCGTTCATAAAACGCTTGGCCTAAGCTTCTCTGAAGCCTTGCATAGTCTGGCACGCACATGCCACGGCTTTACTGAACACTAGGGAGCAAGAATAAGAGACCAGTGATTTTTTTGTTCACGTCGCATTATATATGTCTAAAGTAAGAATTGCCTCATCAGCACTCCATGAATGAGTGGCTTTCTCTTTAAATTCAAGCTAAAAGAAATTAAAGACATGTCTTCGTTTGACATAGGCCATGTGGCTTGATTGAACTCAGGTGAAAAAATTAAGTAACAAAAAGTTTTAATAATTCTGCACAGACTGTTGTTGTCTTGTTGCTCCATGAGCATTAGTAAGGAGAAATAGTCCACAAAGAATTAACAGTATTTCCATTTCCTCATATATTTCAGAAAGCCAGAGAGAATTCCTTATTTTGAGAAGAGCTCCATTTCTGTATTTCCTGGAATACTCTGGCCTGTGCTCACTGGGAATTTCATCCTGCCAGACTTGCCTTGCCAACATACCTGTCCTCATTAACAATTACAACTGTTCCAGGAGTACAACTCAAGTATTTCCAAGCACACTCCTTAACAAGATAGAAATTCAACTGCAGCTTAAGCAGCATGCTGAATTCTGAACCCACACATGACATTCTACTCCTTGAGGACCCAGAGCTCCTGTAATTTATTTCTGTAGCATGAGGCAAATAACAAAAAAAAAAAAAAAAAGAAAGATAGCTCTTGGTTCTTGCACACTTACACTATGTCTCATCTAGACTGAGATTTCTTACTCTATGCAAGTGTCTTACTGATTTTAATTAGCTCGAATTCACTATTAATGGTTATATCTGTGAAGTCATCAAAATTGATTGCCTACAGTGCCTAGTTCTGCATAAGGCAATAAAACACAGTTTGTAGTTCTAAAATGAACATGTTTGCTTGTCCAACAAGTGATCTTTTATATTTTCATCAGACTATCTAAAATACCTTTTCCCCAGGGAAGAGAATCGTGAATTAGATGTTCATTTGAATATGACACTGTCCTGTAGCATTCCTGTAGCATTTGTACTAAGAAAAATATATCTAAAGCTTTTATGAACCATGCTACTGAACTTTCAAAAAGAAGATTAAAACTAAAAGACTTTTCAAATTTCTCATGAAGCTACAAGCACTACAGCTACAGGGAGACAGGTAGTCCATGACTGATTGACACTGAAATTACTTGTTTCTGAAAGGAAAGGATGGATCAATCTGCCCATTTCTTGCATCAGATAACTATGCTGTATGGTTGAATTTTAGTGATTTAAATATTTTTTGACCATAAATTAAAACTTCAGTGTAAGAGGTTCGAATTTAGATTACTATTTTAAGTGTCTAAAACCTGAATTGTTTCTATAAGGTGTGAATTCATAAGGCATTTTAGAAAAATCCCTGTTTTGGTTCAACACGAAGCTAGACATATGTGAACACAAAAATATAAATCTACATGTCCAGTCTCTTATAGGTAGATTTAAAAATTTTCAGAAAAACTCTCTCAACAACAGGGTAATTGAACAGGTATTAAGTGGTTTCACCTTGCACAGCTTTAGATTGTGTCCTCCATCACACTTCCACAGACTTTATGATTAATTTACCTTTCAAACCATTAAACTATTCTGCTTTATATTGTTAGTGTTATAGTAAATCAACTCAATACTTTTCTTAATATTTTCAAATGATCTTAAAGATGATATGGTTGAAAGGATAGCATTTATCTTTTCAGAATCAAAATGCAATACTGACACTTCTGAAAGAACTTTCTCAACAGTTTTGTGCTTAGAAAATTTATAAGCACAGTGTTGTAAGATTATTTTCTTTAGCAACTCAGATGATAAATCCTTGTAAATGAATTTTTTTTTGGTTAGCCTGGAGATACTATCCAAAGTTCAGCCTTGAAATTAAACATATAAATATTTTCAATTTAAAAATATAAATATGGGCTGAGTCTCATTGAATCCATACGGCTCATGCATAGCGAACATCCTCCTTTCCTCATAAGCAATTTAAAGTATGATTGTCCAACCAGAGGGTGAATGTGCACATAAAAACAGAAGTCAAGCCTGAAGTAATGCTGTTTATCAAATACAGTGCACTTACCACTCAGCTTAATTTCTGGAGGGAAACGCTCTTTTATATATCTACCACTTACACTATTTTTGTATTATATCTGCCCATTTAATAGAAATTCAGATATCTAGTAGACAAATTACCAGGAGCCTGTGGGCACTTGAGACACATACAAATCCCTGTTTTGATTCAGCATGAAGAAAATTGATGGAAAGGCAACAGCACTGCAATATGCACGCCTTTTTATTGGATGTTAACTTGATTTTTCACATTGTCATTGCTTCTGGACCTCACCATGTGCATTTTCCTGATAAGCATGCTCCTTTCCTTTCAGGAGTCCATACTGCTGACCTTGCATTCATTTGGAATAGAAAAACTGATCCCAGCTGCAGCAGATTAATATGAGCTCTGATCATGTTGGGTTTGATTAAGGTGCTGAGGTTAGAGAAATGTAATTTGTACCCCATAAGGTCCCATAGTATGAACGGTGACAACAATTAATCCTTTGCCTACTGATGACAATGATAAAATACCTGCTGCTGGTACAGCTAATAACTTCATTCATGTTCCAAAAAGGAAAATTTACCTGCCCCAAGAACATGAAAGAAAAAGCACCCTACAGTTTCTATCTTCCTGCAAGTATTTTTTTAGCTACTGAAGTTAATGGTTACTCTTAAGAAGATGAAGTTTGAAATCCTAAGGAAAATGTTGGATTTCTCATAAAAGTAAAATCTTAAAATTTCTTTTTTGGAAACTTGATTAAAGCAGAAGATGAAAATACAAAGAGCTGCCACAGGGGAAATAAAGGTTAGCTTTGTATCTATTTCTCATGTGATTAAATAAAATCTTGAAAATGTAAAAACTGAAGCCCAGAGAATAGTAAAAGTTAAATATGCCTTTTCTCTCAAGAGGGAGAGAAATATTCATTATCTTCTCCAATGAGATACTATTTGGAGCAGTATTTTCATTTCTTATTTATAGATAGTATTGTGTATACTATTAGGTGTGTTTTTAGATCATCATAGCAATATTGATAAAATCAGATCATTTTAACGTATTTCTTAGGATGTTCTTAGGATGTTCTTAGGATAGTTCTTTCTTAAAAGAACTAACATATTAGGTTTCTCCTCCTAAGTCTGAACTCACATATAAAATTGCACTCTATTTCCTTCTTTCTCCCTTTTACAAATATTGTAACCAAAGCTATGTTATTTTATGACAAGTAACTGCTTGAATGCAACATATCAGGAGCCATGCTGAAGCCACATTGCTGATATTCTGTGGGGGAACCAATGTGTCTTCAAAAACCTCTATCTAGCACTTTAGTTGAATATGCAAACATATAAATTGCTGTGCAGCCTCCAGCTGCACCATGTACCCTTTTCATAGAAGTTAATAAGTTTCAAGTCTTCTGGAACATCCCTGATGCTGCATGTCACCTGCCCTCTCAGGTTCAAAGATTGCATGAATGCAGTCTCAGTTTAAGCCGTCAATAAAGATAGGATGGGTAAAAACATAGCTGGCTCTGGGAAACATCACAAATTTAGGCATACATCCCTTAAGAGTACTCTGCAGATATAATATAGATAAGTCACTGAAAATTATTTTGATTCATGTATTTTCCTAATATATGTAGAAGATAATTTAATTAATAGGGTTTGCAACAGTGACTTATAAAATAATCATAAGAGCTGGCACTGAATCAAGCACCAAATGGAAGCTGAATGACTAATTCACAGAACCAAAAAGAATATTTTATATGCCATAGGCCATCATCTTCATTTCAGCCAAGTATAATTGGGTACAGCAAAGAGAAATAAGACATGAAGAGCAAAAGAAATAATGACATTCTGAGCTGTTCTGTGAGTGAATTAAGATTTTAAATTTTTACTTGGTATAATGAATTTTAATACAAACTCTTTCAAATATAGTAGGCATGTTACTGATGTTCCATTCAAGATCAAAATAATGTATATGTCACTATAAAATGTTTATATCTACTTCTAGTTATATTTATACTTACATATGTTATGGCATAATAGGTGTTAAGAAGAATAGAAATGTGATTGAATGATCAGGTTCAGAGGGTAGAAGCTGAAGTGTGGTACTCATATGATGCCAAACTGACATGACCAGACAATGCAGACAAGGTTTGGGCTGGCATCTGCAGGAACACAGTCATCAGATCAGAGAATGGACTCTCAAATCAGCTCTCATTAGACTAAGTCTAGATACTGCCAGGACAGCAAAGTCATTGATAAACTGCAGGCAGCTCAGAGAGGGCCACCAGGTTTGCTGGCTAGGGGTAAAATGGAGCATTTGCCCTGTACGGGGCCAACGTTTGTCCAGCCTGGGGAAAGCGTGGCTGGTGTAAGGGCTCACAGCAGGCCCTACTGTCCATAGCAAGGGCACGGAGAAGACAGAGACAGGCTCCTCACCGCGGTGTGTGGCAGAAGGACAAGGCACTATGGGCATAAGTTGAAACAAGAGGTTGGACAACCCCTCCTGGATTCGCCATCCAGGCTGGATTCTGCAGTTCTCTAATTCTGTTCTATAATTCTACAATAGTGAGTTTTCTTCCACATAATACATAGATAATGTGACAGTATCTTGTGATCTTGTGTCCTCTGTGGAAGTTTCCTTGTTCACAAGCAGAGATGTGAAAGGAAGATGCATAGAGGACCACTAAAGGCTACTATATAATCTTATACACTTTTTTAATATATATTCTCACAGAGATGACCTTTTGTTTTCCTAACTGTTTTCACCTAATGAATTTGGACTGTGATAAAAAGCAGTATCTTTACCACTTTGAGGTTACAAAGACATCACTAACTCTTGTAAATAGATAATACATCTCCAGCTAAACAACCTTGTTAACCATCTACTACAAAGGACAACCTTTAAATAACAGCTTTAGAACTAAATATACTTTCTTTATGACCTTTAATTAATAGGCAGGATTCAGAGAGTCTCCATTGCATGAGCAGGCATTGACATATAGTTGACATCAGTGCCAAGCGTGATAAATTCTTCACTGAAATTGCAGAGTTAGAACCTTTGACTGGCTGATGCTGCAAATTCTTTTGTCCCAAAAGCATCATAGTTTAGTATTACAAAGTCATTACACTGACTGATGAATTGAAACTATTTTGAATGTCTTTCTAGATGTTTTATAATTAATTGAGCTAAGATAGATTTCTATCATGAGTTTCAGCAAAAAATAAATATTATCAAATCAAATATGAAGTTACATATGAGTTTGATCATTGTTCTCAATAGAAAGAGTTACATACTATAAAATGTATATTGATCTATAAACTTATTCCTGCTTCTTTTTTTCATTATCTTTACACTTTTTAGAAAAGGCTTGATTAACAGTAGATTATAATTTTTGCCTGGCCCTCCATTATCACTTCTCTTTTTCAATAGATTCCTTTTTCATTAATTATAATGTACATCTCTGAAGGTAGTTTAAGTTAACTACTTTTACTTTCCTTCTTAATCTGATTAAGAGTACATGCAGAATCAGATTCCACACTGAAAAACTTTATGTGAAACTAATAAAATCCGTATTAGACACCCTTTAATGGACAATTTACTGTATTAGATTTTACTGGTTAGGTCATCTTTTGACAAATATCATCCTGTATCTATATAACTAAGCAGAAAGGGTTTTTAAAAATATATTTGGGATTACTTTTTGCACAGCAGCATATTTGACATAAGCTAAAACAGACTTTTGAAGATTATAAAATGGTGACCTTTTTGTAGTCTGACAGAACTCAAGCTCAGTGAATTCAGATCATTGTAATGAATAAGAACAATCCAGTAAGAATTCTCCCTGTTTCAGCTCCACATTTTGTCAGGAATCCAATACATTCACTTTGACTGATTAACCTAAAAACAAGAAAAACAAGAACTATAAATCTAAACATCAGTCTTTGTATCTCCTTGAAGGAAAGGGTATGCACAGCTGAGCACGACAGCTTCCGTAAAAGTCCGAAAAAAAAGGACCAAGTTATTTCAGAGATTAGCCATCTCCAAAATATTTAATGCTAAGTACACTTACCCAAGTACCCTGGATTGGATTTTGTGAAGGAATTTTAGACAGACAGCTACCCGCTGTATTGTTCTTTGCATTGTCACTATAGCCTTGATAGCATGCGATCACCTACAGTGCCTTCTTTTTTACTTGTGTTTATAGTGCCCTCTTTTTTTCTTGTACACCTCAAGTGTTCACATTGAAAAAGTTTGAAAAGACGCGTTTGTCCAGTGCAAGACTCTGCATATTGTCAAACTGAAAAATCTCTGAAAATGTTTTAGAAAGCTAAGTGTGATTTGAGGTTACAAGTGTATACCTGTATTTCTGAACCACTTGTTATCAGTAAGATATGCTGAAAAGGAATAATTCAGCAAGAGAGACATTTCAAAACAGCTGAAGGCAGGAATTTTCTTTTCCTTTCTTTTTTTTTTTTTTTTTCTCCTCATTGAATTAACACATCAATATTTGTGGGGGTTGCAGCCGTACTGTTAACGAGACCTGTTGTACGTGACAGAAACAGAGATAAGGAATGGCGGACGGAAGATCTCGCGGTGTCACGGAATGGGCAAGGGTTTAACCATATTAGGGCAAAAAGTGATATCTGGAGCCTAATTGGTACATAAGACAACTTCCACCTGGACAGAAGTTATAAGAGCCAGCAGCGTATTTCAACAAACGTCATTTGGCATATCATCTCACAGGTGTCAGTGCTTCTTGACCCTGAGGTGGATGGCCTCAGTATTCCCTCTATAACCACGGACAACCACCACGGGTTGATAACGAACCCGACAAATATTACCAAGCAAAGTGATGGATTTATCCCATTAATTCTAACTCTAGGAGTCTGTACTTTGTTGCCTTTCCTATACTGAGGAACTGGAGCACCACTGATAGAGCAAAACACTACATATGATGAGATAAATTGGTGATGGCAGTGAAGAAGTTAGATTTCATCAGGAATATTCCTGTTATTTTTGCTTTATGCTGTATTTTATATTGCATCTGAGAAATAGAGGGAAAATGAGGGAATTAACTGGAAACCTCACCTGCCAATTCTGAGTTGCCAGATAAATTTCATTACAGGAGCCACTGCGATGCTCCATGTCCTTACGATAATTTTGACAGTCAATCTCAATTCAGAAACATGCTTCTTCTGTGTATGAGATTTTCTAATAGATTTTTAGAGCAATTACTAAATTCTGTCACGAGGAGCAAATATCAGGGACTGTCATCAGAACTACAACATTTTTGTTTTGTCAGACCTAACCACTGGTCTGTTGTGCTCTGAAAAAGTAAGTTAATGACGCCCAACAAACTTTTAAGATTATAAGCAGAAAGAGGTTAAGCTTTCAGGAACAAAAACAAAAAAGGCCCAAAGTGCAGGACAGTGGCCTACTGGCACTATTTTAGGTATAGTTCAAAATAGGATGACCATGGGAATTTCCTTTCTTCTGTTTTTAAATAAAAGGGTTTTGCTCTCTCTCTCTATATAAATACATCTACATACACACAGATCTATATGTACTGGAGGGGGCATTTGCCTGCTCCCCACAGATGGGGAGCTGTGAAATCATGCTTCCAAATGCTTTTCAATATATAACAAGGTTTTTCACATTCTAGAGCTTCTTGGTTTTCCTATCTGACCATATGCTTTCTCTCAAGTCTGTTTTCCCATATTCTATCTTTGAAGTCTGAAGACCTCAAGAAGTCGAAAACATAGCCTCATATATAGTCATACTTTTTTTTTTCCTTTTTTTCAGAAATAAAGGTTAGGCTTTTATTCAAGTTTCTCAAAAATAACCTGATCTGAGGATAAAGAGAAAGTAAATAATATTAAACTGACACATATCCAAGGACTGCATGCATATAGGAAGACGGGTTCATTTACTTAGCAGTTAGGGCTGATCTTACTCCTCATTGTGACAAAGGTCAGAATAGAGCAGGCCCTTAACAGGATTCTCGAGTTGGGTCACTGTCAAGTCATTGACCATTATGGAATTAAAGGAAACACAACAGTAGTATAAAAAATATTGTTTAAAAAAATTTTCTATTTCTGAAAGTTTTCAGACAAAACTGCCAAACAACATTGACAATAAATGCAATATGAATTCAGTGACAGTGCCAGGCTTTTCCATCACCATTAAAAATCTCGTTGGGAAAGGAGAATGATCAGAGAATGAAACAATGAAAACTAAATTACAAATGCCTCTTCCTATGTCTTTGTTAAAGAATTAAAACTATTTTTATAATCTTCGGAAAATAATCCTCATAGGAAAAAAAGACATTTGCCATGTTTAAAAAGTCATAATTTTATAACCATATGCTCTGACCAGTCAATAACATTTGATTTTTTGCGACAACACTTAAAATGTCCTTTCTATTATGTGATTGGTTATTATTTTCAGCACATTTCTGATTATGCTAGCTGTGAATTTGTAGCATATGGTAGTATTTTATGAAGAAAAGTAATTTTATTTTGCCACCAAAATATGCTGGCTGATGAATTTTCTTGATATTGTAACACTGCCAATGCCTTAAAAACATATATCAAATTTAAAAACTTAAATATATGCTCAAAATGAAAATTCCTTACCTTTCTATCATTTTCATGATTTCTTTCTCTTTTTAATCCAAGGAAGAAAAATCAGAGGTCTTCTAGAACTGCAAAGAAAAAAAAAAGTCCAAAATGAAATTAAGCAACATATTTTAGAAATATCTATTACTAGTATTGCATTACTGGCTTTGCCATTCTTACTTATCCTGGTTCAAGTCTATCTTGGAATTGAAAAGATTGTGGCTTGCTGAATTACCTGTACGCACTTCCTCATGACATTTTTTGGGCAGTGGTGATTTTCTGGTTCTGAAATGTGCCTGTAACCAGTCACATAACTGGTGTGATGGGATTTCCTGTCCAAACTAGGAACTGCTTAAGTTCCTAGTATCAAAATAGCTAGGAAAAGAAAGCAGTAAAGACAATATTTAGAGATACTGGTCCCCTTTTGTCTTTGACTTGTAAATTCTTCTTTTTCAGTAATGCTTGTACAGATATATTTATTTCTGCAAGCATTTTTAATCTGGAATAGTAGTGTCACCTCTCCAGAAAGGAAGTAGACTTACACACTTCCAAATTTAAGCAGCTTCAGAAGGTTTAGCAAGAGCTTTGAACAACGTCTGCCTGTTCTGTGTGATGGATCATGAAAACAGTATGTCTGAAAACTAAACTGGAAAAACTTGCATGGGTAACAACTTGCTGCTGGTAAGCCAAGCAGAGGTCACAGTTTAGACCACAACCAAATGCATGGGTTTTCTGTCAAGCAGCGACAGCAAATGACAGGGATTAGATGACAATTCAAATGAAACATGGTAAAGCACAGAAATACACTATCCAAATGCACTGCTGTCAGAGATCCATGCTAATGAGGCCATTGTACCCTTCATATCCATCATGTCAGGATTAAAATAAAATAAAATGCTCAGTCTTTTTAGAAATGTATTGACAGGACGTTGTAGGATCCTGTAGTTAGCATTCTAATCTCATTTTATTACAAATAGTTACTAATTCCTGAAGAATATTTTCCTACTACTTTTACCCTCACAGAATAAACCCTTTTTATTAAAAGGCAGTTAAAGCTCTTCAAAAACTTCTTCACTGTACTTAAAGGCTTGCAATTATCAAAATGGGAACAACGTTTGGACAACATTTTCTCCCCTAAAACATTTAAAGGATGCAAGCAGCTCTGGAGCTATTAAAAACATTACTGTGAATAATAGGTTTCTGCATTCCTGTTTGCCTGTATTAAGATAAGTGCACATTTTGTCAGGAATATATTCTTTTAACCAAAGTTACAAGAAAACTCGCCAACTCGACATGAGAAATGGGGTACATAGCCTTGGAGAAACGAAAAACTCAAAAATAATGCAAGAAAACATATGCAAAAAATGCTTTGATTCTGCTACCACTGTAATAAAAACTTCCTAAGGACACAGAGAGCACAACTCCTTCCTACGCTTTGACCAAAATCACAAATTTTAATTCGGAAGTTTTAAATATTTTGTAGTAATTCTCTCATCTTGTTTTATGAGAAAGCAAAAGGGCAGAGATTTCCCTACCTTTTGAAATCAAAGAATAGAAAAAATGCTGTGAAATCACTACTCTATTTAGATATTGTTATACAGATTCTTCTTATATTGAAAAATAAGACATTAAGCAAAATTAAAAGAAATAGACTATCAAAACAAAGACATTAATAATCTGACCTGTAAATTTAAAGTAAGATCCTCAAACAACATTTATGAAAAGAGAAATTCTTCAGAGAGACCTATTTTTATATGGAGATATTGCTTAACAGTCAGCACTCATCCTGGGGAAAGAGAAAAGGATGTGTAAAAAGGTATGACAAAACATACTTCTGTTTGACAAAATAATTAACTGCTTAAAATTTTCTATAGGACTACAGCAGGTAATTTCTTTTCAAATAAAATCAGAAGTCCAGAGAGGGGCAACAGGTAATAATTCAATAGATTAATGGTCAAAAAGCAGAAAGTGGAGTGGAGCTGGAAAAAGACTGTGCGAGGAAAAACTTTTACTTCTTCTCTTTCTACCTTTTGAAAAGTAGGAAAGAAAAATGTGATAAACCAGCAATGCATTAATATTAAAACCATTAATTTCCTAGCAGTACTCAGCAGTGATGGGGAAAATATATATTTACATATATATATATATATAATAGGAACCCTTTCAATCCTGTTCAACCCAGGCAAATGCCTGTTCAACACTAGTATTTCACAACCTTTGTTACTATTCACTACATAGCATCTCTGCAGATCATGGTGATATGATTGGTAGCTAGTGTCAACTGTGATAAAGGTTAGCTTGAAGTGACTCTTTGTTCACAAGGGAGATGGACTGAATAAAACCATTTCCCAACAACCTCAGTTTTCAGTCATGCTGACTTGGAGCACCTTCAGTCTAGCGACCCAGAGATGAACTGCCTATTACCTGTCCTCTACATGATTCAGATCCTTTGGAACATAAGTTTTAATCACAGTGACACACTAAATATTTGACTCTATGGATTTCTGCATAAAGTGGAGAAATAATTATTTTCCACAAAGCATAAAACATTTTAATATAAGGACAGATAAATCCATTCTGCTTGTTTAAATCTTGTTGCTTCATACATTTAGATCATATCATTTAATAGAGACCAAGGGTCTGAATTGTAAAAGATAATGGCTCACACAATTAAGAAAATTGAAATTGTGTGAAGTATGAAAGTAAAAGAAAAAAAAAGAACATCATTTCAGAAGATAAATTTGTGCAGCATACCAATATCCATCTCCAACTATTATCAAAAAAAAATGTGAAAAATAGAATGGAAAAACTTTCAGGCAAAACATTCATGTTACTCATAACGATGAGCTTCAAAGGGACTTATCACAGAGGAGTTGGCTGTAAACATTATTGTACAGAAAATTCACTATTGACAAATGAAAGAATATACATGCTTTAAGAATATGAACTTCTTCAATATAAGCAAGTTGAATGCGTATTATCATAGAAATGAACTACATCATGGGAAGAGGTTACAGTTAAGTTTGCAAATTCTTACAGGGTTGTACAGGAACAGACTGAGAACCTCATCTACAAAGATGATCAGATTGCTAGCTGGAGAAGACAGCATGAAAAGAGTCCACAGAACAATGTTTTTCAAAAATTTTCTGTTTCTAGGTGCTAAACAACTATTAATTTAACTCTCACAAAAAGCTTATATCACAGAAACCATTTTGTCACAATATGCTTAAAAAGATCCTGAGGATTGTTTGTTCCAAGTGTACTTTCACTCCAAAGATTAAAGCTATATCTGATCTCAATTGCTTATTAAACAACATATGTATACATTTACTACAATGTTGGTGCAACAAGTACTGGTTAATGATGTAATGATAAAATACAGCGTAAGATACCTAGAATCATAGAATCATTATGGTTGGGAAAGACCTTCAAGATCACCCAGTCGAACCATAATCACATCAATATCCTGTCTACTAAACCATGTTCCTAAGTGCCTCATCTACATGTATCTTGAGCACTGCCAAGGACGGTGACTCCACCACTTCCCTGTACATTTGACACTGCAACATCACAAGGAGCCACCATAAAGAACAAGATCTCTTTTCGAGGCACAACATTTTGCTTTTTTTTTTTTTACTATTTAATCAAGAAGAGAAGATTACACTTCCATTAGTAAAGATACATTTGCATATCTGAGAAGCAAATACTCTACTGGTAAGACACAATACTTTGTAATTCTGAAAAATGACCAAACTATGAATAGGGAAGGACCATATGGGATGAAAGATTTATGATCCTTTTCCACTTCTACTATGTCTTTCAATTTAGGATTAGAGATCTGACCAGATGTTTAAGAATATGTTCCCAAAAGTATTCTTTGCTGGGCACTGCATCAGAAAAACTCCTAAGTGGCACAAGGAGGATCAGGAGAGGCAGAAACACCTCCCATACACCAGGTGTGGCCATGAAGGCATTTATGGTATGCAGAAAGTGATTGGCATGCACATTTAAGCCCAGAGGGTGGCAGGGAGAATGTTCTGTCTCAGAGTAAAAGCTACTAGCTAGTAGAAAGCTACTGCCAGAGAGCTGAAATGTTTCTGAGGGAAAAATGTGAGTTTGAAGGTATTTGCTTCCTGTTGCCATGCATGCTTGACACTGTAATAGAGAGATTAAAGGCTCTCGAATCCATGCTGCTGTTAGACTGTAACAGCAGCTTTGAACTCATGCACCTTTATATGGAAAAGAAAATAAAAGCAAAATATATTCCCCTATAACCTAGATCATTTATAAAAGCAGCATGTTAACTAGCAAGACATTAGCTTAAAGTCTGATCTCTTGTAACACGTAATGTAGTTACAGCACAAGATGTGCTGATGTACAGCAAAGAGTGTCCACGTTTAGCGGCAAGAAGTACCCAAATCAGTTTGGGGACAATATAGCTAAGCAACCTTGACCTACCAGGCAATATGGACCCTTTTTTTTTTTTTTATGCTACAGTTCTTTTTCTCTTTTGGGCATTTGAGAGCAATAACTAGTTGAAATGGATCTTTGAGCTTTGCTGCAGCATTTTATGCACATAAAAGATACTTAAAAGTGTTGGAAGATATCTGGTAAACACACATTTCCAAATTGAATTTCTTATAAATTTCATCACAGATCCACAAAATCACCTGAGTCTGTTGCTTTTAACATTCTGTGCACAGAATATGTTTGCTGAGCTAAAGGCTGGCATTTCTGTATTATAGTTTTCCATTTAGAGAGAATATAGATACATTAAAGAGAAAAAAAAAAAAAGCAATGGAAGTCATTCAAGTATGAGATATAACAGCACAGTTCTGACATACCATCTCCTGCTCCTCTATTGGGAAGCAGAGAAACAAAGCAGATCTGGATCAACAATGCACAACATGGTTTCCACATATAACAGGGGAATGCTCTGTAACACAAATGCAGTCAATTTATAGGTCCTTTTATACTAGATAGGTGAATTACATGAAGGATAAAAGAAAGAACTTAAACTGAGAAATAGAGGATTTTATCCTACAATAGGTATCCTCATAATTTTATTATATTCACAAGGCATTAGAAGATTTAGAGAGAAAACGGAAAGAAGCACAATCCTTAAGCCCCCACTATGTCTCTAAGTCTGAAGTAGCTGATTTTGTCTCTTCAGTGGTTTTCATCTGCTCATAAAAGCCGGAAGGCTATACTGGGGATCTCTGCCATTCAGCCGAGAGCGCCAGTGATGGCCCCAGTCTGCACATGGCTGCAGCTGAGTGTTACAGGTTTTTCCCTTGAGAATCCAACATTTGCTCCAGGTGTTTCAGAAGAGAGATCACTCTCTCCTACAAGGGCAAAATGCCACCTGAAACAAGTCAGGAGAGATCTTTCCTGCGAAATGCCTCCATTTCATTACACTTTGGCAAGCAAAGTGTGCTTTATAGCTTTTATTTTCTTTCCTGTACCACTGCATTGAGAGATGGGAGAAAAGTACTTTGGGTAAGGAAGCAATGAATAAAAAAATAAAAAAGGAAGCGACACTGATGTTTGCACAGGACTACAACAATCAAAAGAGCATGAGAGCAAAGGTTGCTATCTCAGCTCTTCAACACAGTCATCAACTCATTAACAAATTTAATTACTCATATTCACTGGGTTAATGCACTCAATTAATGTATCACTTTAATATAAGATCATAAAGCCCTTCAATAACCAGAATAAAGAAAAAAAGAAAGGAAATTTTAAGGAATAGTAGAAGTTAAATTGTCAGACTTAACACAATTTAGATTTCATAAGGGCATATTTAATGATGTGGCATGGAACAGGAGGAAGAAGAAAGTGCTGGAAAAGGCAGTGAAAAAAAATCTGTAATCCTCAAAGATACAAATATCATTTGGTGACGAACTACATATTCTTTTGCAACAGACTAGCTGGTAGAAGGAAATTTATCAGTAACAGGAAGCAATCATACCACTTCCTTTTGATAATGCTAACAACATTCTCAATTTTCCATGACTTTTGTCTCAACTGCGGAATTTTCTGCTGCAAATAGTTCTGTCTTCAGAGCAGCAAAACAAGGAGGAAAATAGACTAAAGAATTCATAGGGACATCCCATATCCTTTATATTCTGAGTACTGAAAATCATAGGTAAAAGAAAAATAAGGAAAAAACATCAGATGGGAATTCTGGGTGGAACAAGAAGAAAAGTAGAAAGACTTGTAGGGAGGTGAACCTACATTTCCATTGTGTGAGCAATAAAAATAACCCTGTATTTCCAGCTTTGGAGACAGAAAGTTTTTGTTTGTTTGTTTGTTTTTAATATTCACGTTATCAGCACAAGCTCTGCTAATTCCTTTCAGCCGTGGTTCCACCTATTAAAATCTTTTAAGTAAAATCTCCTCCCAACCCAGACATTAAAATGTTTGAGTTTTGTTCCAAACCTGGGATAATAAATACAGTGTTTTGTATGTAGTAGAAGTTTTAATGCTGTAGTTTGGTTTCCAGCATCTAGATGGATGGACAGTGGCTGCACTTGCAGCCAAGCAAATCTCAGTCTTGCTCTTATGCTACTAAATGACTTCTGTCTGCACTTGGGAAATGCAGTAGAAAGAGCAGGGGCAGTGCTGACCACCCCATGAGAGCACAGTGCTTCAAGCCACTGCAGTTTGACAAGATACTTTGAAGAGGTAAACAGATAAAGTGAACTGATTAATATACCCCTGAATGGGCCTTGCTTTAAACAGAGCTATGCTCTTATCTGGCAATATTCTCACAGGGTTTGTTTGCAACATGACTAGCTAGTTTGTACCACAAGTCTAATCAAAATTTTTGTACGCATCACACAGTATGAAAGTCAGAATATGTCTGTCTGGATCAGACGAACAATTTGCTTGGGAATTTCAGTTTGTTGTGTAATGCAGGAGCTCCTTCTATTGGTAGACAAAATTTAAAGAATTACAAATTAGTCTGGGGAAAACATTACTTTACAAAATGGAAATAAATTCTGAATGCAAAAGACATTTCTTGATGTAAACGATGAGCATTTGACAAATGCTCATTAAATGCAATTATATTCAAATCACTGTTAAGAACATATAGTAAATACTGCATTAAAGTGAATTGAATCACTGCAATAAAGTGAAGTAGCAAAGCTTAGATCCCACTGTTAAAACATTTGTTTTAAATAACTGGATTCTCATTTTTCACTTATTTGCAGCTCTTATAATGAAAACAAGACCTTGGATCTATAACGCTATGGTTAAATCCAACTTGGAAAAAACGGGGACTATCACAGCTTGTTTTATTAGCATGCTACCCTTATTTTACTAGCAATATTCTGTTGATCTAGGAAAACATTGTCGTCATATGTCAAGAGCGAATTCATATTCATATTTTGGCATTAACCTAAGAAAATAAGCTTTGCATGTTTTCTATACTGTCATTCCTTGGAGGATTTACTTTGCCAGGAAATTAAACTTCTCAGGATAATTCCAAAAGTAATTGCTGCTACTTATCTTAAGGCATAACATTTTACCTATTTTAAGGTAAGTTTTAAAGTGTATTCAAAAGTCAGTATATTGCAAACTGATGCAATGACAAGGCTAGTTAGAGATGAGAATGGATCTAAAACGCAGACTGTATTTGAAGCCTGAAATTGAAGCCCTTTTTATTTTTCTCCTAAACTATGCTTCTGACATTTTAACAGATTTCTACTGCAAATAAAATCTATCTTAACATTCCAGTAAGTCTGGAAAGGTGAAAAGTCACATCCAGATTTCAATATACAAATGGTAAAGAGTAACCATGAGTTTCTCAGAGACAAATTTTGAGCAGAACAGACAATACTGAAATACATCTGAGAAATACAGAAATGACAGAAATGAAACCTGCTGCTGTTAGGTGGTGCAGGCTGGAAACATGGATCAGTACCTTGTAAGAGAAAAATGGTTTTTCTTCCAAGCAAAACTCAGAAATGAACAGAATAGGTTAGTAAACTCAGAAATATTTAGGTGGTGAAATGCCTGAAGACAACTATGGAATAACAAAGGGAAGAAGAAAGGAAGAGGAAGGAAGAGATAAGGGGGAAGGACCCAGACAGAGGCAGGAAACTAAAAACATTTTTTTTAAAAAAAACTGCTAAATTATCTTCCCCAAAACATAAAAGCAAAACCAAACAGTAATAATAAGAATCAATCGTCTTTTTAGTACTAGTGCTGCATTTACATTTAAAATTTAGAACAAAATTCTATATAACTTATTCAAGGAAAATAAGACTACTGCCATTAGGGGAAGGAGAATGCAAGAAAAAACAGAGACCATTTCAAAAATGTCTCCTGGTAGTAGGAATCTCAGCAAATCTTTGATGTAATTAAAGGCTGCAGTGAACACATCACTTCTCATAAGTCCATTTTGAAGTCTATATTTGCGTCATTTAGCATATATATGAACACAGAACTATACATCTATGGTAAAACCGTTAGATCAAGGACAGCCTTCAGAGCTGTTTCCTACATACCAAGAAACCTCCCAAACACCACGGCAAAACTGAAACAGCAGTCCAGTCCTGCCTCATCCATTTTACAACAGTACTGAATCTTACCTGAAGTTGTTTTCTATTATTTAAAACATTTCTTACGAGACACTCCTTTTAACAATTACCTTATTAGAATGACTGTATTAATTGCTCTCTTATTTTCTATCATAGATTATTAAATTAGATTCGTAATGTGCTCAAAACGATGCGTAAATGAAAAAATATACATTTCATATAACTAATTTATTAAAATTATCTAGATGCAGAGAGTTAAAGGCTAAATGAGACTAGTATGACTGTCTAGTATAACATACCATATAGGTGGTCAAAATAATTTTCATGCAATAATTCTCATTATTGCTAAACCCTTAATTTTGGAACTTGCATCTTAGCATAACAATAAAGAAAATATAAAACACCTCTAAAGAATGACCAGCTTCTAGACAGTGGGAAGGACAATTTTCATGGAATGCCTAAGAAATCTCCACTGTTTCTAGCACCACTGGTGGAAGTTTTTCTAATTCTTACCCTTTAGATTTTCATTCTATTATTCCATTTCATTACTTGAAGTGCATATGATTTGGGTTGGGTGGGGTTCATACAGAACTCCAAGAAAAATTAAGCAAGCTGAGCTTATAAAGGCACCACTGAAAAAGTAAAACCAATATCAGCATTTTGCAATAATTACCCTCAAAATGACTTATTTCTTCTCATTTGCAAATTCTATTGCCAAACTGGCACATAAAAAAGTAATAACAGAACTCAGTTTCTAGCAAAAAGATGCAATATTTTAGGCTTCTTGTGAAAAATGAGATCAAATGTGACAAGTCAAAGAATCATTTCTTTTGTACATATGCTGAATAAGAATGAAGACTCAAGGCCAATGCAAACAAATGATATCTTACAGTTCATTGTCTGGTATGCTAAAGAGCTGATAAATTATATTCCAAGTCAAAACACCATAAATAAAATGCTATTAACCTGCCAAGACTTCTTGACTATGGTTTGGGAAAGCAGTTGTGTTGTATTTATGTATTAGGAAAAGAAGCACTATCATTACAGCAATTTTGAGTTGAGCAGCATGAATCAATCCATATAAAAATGAGAAACTTCAGAATTGTTCCAGATGCTCAGAATACATTATGAAGATTAGAAACTGCAAGTTAGGTTAGGGATTTGAGGACATACAGTATAGAAAGGCTATTATCTGTCTATATATTGTGCTTCTCATTCTGTTTCTATTCAAACACAGGGAAAATCCTCACTTTTTTGAAGAATATGGCATAAAATGTCCTTAGAGGTGTGTATTTTGGCTTTGTATACATGTATACATTTGAAGTGGCTTTTAAATTTAGGTTTAAGATCACTGAGCATCCAGCAGTGGTACTGATAGTGAATTCAACTGCATCAACTACATGGCCCCTACAATAGGCCACTTTGGTATGTAGGCCTAGACCCAGCAGCTTGAAGCACATTGATCCTTCCTTGCTGCAGAGAGGCAGGAGGAGGCACCACGTCCTGAAGGCAGCTCTCCAGGCATCCTGCACAGAGGCTGCTCTCCATGTGGCTTCTGAAGCTGTAGAATCTCCACTGATGTGCCAGATGCCTACTACCTACAGGGCGCAGGAAGATATTAACAGGAAAGCTAATACAGACAGATGGGTCTCCTTCCCTAAGTCCAACATTTCCTTCCTCTCTCTCTCATAATTAGACAATTGTATGACCTGGAAGGCTCCCGGCTAACAAAATGCCAGTGCATGCTATATTTCCTGTAGAAACAGGATTGCTCAACAATTGTACTTTGTTGACTATGGAAATGAAAATATTATCTATTCTAAACATATCCTCTCCCTCGGGCACTGTCCATTATAAATTCCTTTTTATTTTGTAATACAATGTCTGCAATGAGGAAGCAGCATACAGCTATCAGTAGGATAGGGCCTCAGCAATCCTAAGAAACAACCTCAAGCTAATATATTTTCTCTAAGCAGAATAAGTTTGTCTTGTAAACCTACTGGGGAAGCCCAACTTATCCACAAGTGGACACCCACCTTCAGTAAACATAAGTTGTTTTCTTACCTTGAAAACATACAAACTGCATAGCTGTGTCTTTACAACATGCATATTAAGACTCAGGCCTCCTTAATTCTGAAGAATGAAGTAATCAGGGCTGCTTTACTTATTACAACATTAAATGGCTGCGTCTATATGGAGCTTAAAATTTATCAGACATTTGCCGACTTTCACTACCCTGATCAGTCTGAATAGGCTGCTCATGGGTGGAGGAAACCGCCTGCAGGAGCAGCAGGAAGGCAAGTGGTAGTCCATCTTCACAGACCTAATGCTAAAGAAAGGTTGAAGCACACAGGCAGGGGTGGAAAACTGCAGTCATTATATTGCAGAAATGGCTTGAATGTCTCATAAATAAATGCACAGAAAAGCACTGACAGCATTGCTTTTGTTTGCACCATGAACTTATACTCTGCCACTTTTATACTACCTCAGCTGATCTACCTGAGGAAGAGCATGAGAAGGGGGGACACCAGCACACGAAGTCAGATGCGGATATCTGGAGTGATGTGCGAGATGATAGAAAAGATTGCTGAAATAAGCCTTTCATTTCAATCAAGCATATAACTGTAACTGAGAAAAAAAAGTTTAATTTTAATCTACCTAATACATATTTTCCAGGGATACTTAAAATCAGAAAGTGGAAAGAATAAAATTTACTGAATTAATTGAAATATCAGGTTATTTGATTATGCTTAAAAAAACCAGCAGAGCAGCAAAATGTGATTGCAGCAAAGCTATACAGCTGAATTATGTTTGAGAATAAGACTGCAGTTGAAAAATACTAACACAAAACCATTAACTATTCAAATTATATTACATCTATGTTGATTGTTAGAAAACTATACTCTTTTTTTGTGGGGTATAGAATCATAGGAATGGCCTGTTACAGTGTAATAAAATTGCAACAGGAAACTTAGAATATAATATTTTAAGTTGCAGTAATAGAATCTACAAAAGTAAAAAGTATAAGTTGACAATATTATTCAAATACTTTTCCTTCAGAAAGTTTGCATAGGATTTCTGCTACATTTACACTTGCAAATGGAGTGGTATAAATCATCTCAATTTTAACAGGGCTTTAGAAATTTTAACTTCCTACCATGATGAAGACATTTGCAAGTCTTACAGGCTTGGGCATGTTGAAATGAAGGTAGAAATGCACATGAGGCAAAGAGAAAACATGACATAAGGAATTCTATTTAAATAAAACAGGGTAAAAGGAGTAAGAACTAATCTCTCTCTCAAAGAAAAAAGTCCCTTATCCTACACCCCAAAATTGCAGATCTTAAGGATTTCTGTGGTCATCACCTCCTGTTGCAATTTACTGCTCTGACTACGAGCAAGCATTCATCTGTGCAGTTCAGGGATGCAGGGACTGGAGTGTCAGTGGCATAAGGGAAATATTTCTCCCCTTTTTATTGCAATAATTGACTAGAGATTGCAGAAAAGCAGCCATTGATCTTTCATTTTTTAGCCTAGCAGCAAGAATTTTCCCTGTTCAGCTTCTCAACTCAAATGCTAACAGAGGAAAAGTGGCAGATTCTGACTTCAAATCATCTCACTTAGCTATCTCTATTTCCACCAGAGTAGTGTTGGGTCAATTATATGGACTACATTTTTTCAAAATTTACTTATTTACATTTAGAATTTAAGATATTGAAAATAAACTACTTTTAGAATTCCAATCTCATTGGCAATGCTCTTTTGCAAACATTCAGTACACAATTTTGACATATTTTTCCTCACAAACTTCATTATTTTATGGAATTAATTAAATTAAATTAGAAATTAAAGAAAAAAATTTAAATGTTATATTAGCTCTGCTAAATTTATGAATGTTTCCTTCATAACTGAACTCTCTGCAAAACATCTTACTTCTGTGAGGGAAGGGGAGTAGCAAAGAGAGGAATTATTACAGTTTTCAAAACCCAAGTACTAAAGTAATGGTGTGACTGAATAAGACCAACCCATAAGCATATCTTTATTTGTCTAAGCAAAAATCTTGTGGTAAATTACAAGTCAACTGAACACAAGAGCATCCTTCATTTATTCTGCATGGCTTTTGCAGAAAATACTATCTTTTTAAAATATTATAGGCAAAAAATATCCTGTACTTTAGTGAATAGTAAACTAACATACCTGTTGGATTTAATATTAATATTAGATTATGGGCTTATAACCACTTTTTCTGTGTCTGTTATTAGATCCCAAATTGTCTTTCAATTCATATTACCACTAAAGGAGTGTTTAGATAATGCCACTATTAGACAACCATTGTGTCTTAAATGAAAACCAATACTCATGAAGATGAAAGTTGTTGAGTGGTTGCTGCTAATTAGAAGGTTTAAAGAAACCCACATAGATTTTGTTTTTAAATACAAAGATCTTACTTTAAGAAGCTCTATATATAGAAAAAAATGGTTGGTGCATCAGCAGCTAGCTTATTTTCCTCTGAACTATAGCAAGTACCAAGTTGTTTTGTCTATGAAAGTAAAATTACTTTTTCCTAGCTATTTAATAGAGTATTATTTTCATGAAGCTTTCAGTCAATAGAGAATCTAGTTCTTGTTTGACTGCCTAATGATACCTAATTAAAAGTGCCAAATATGGTTTAAACTGGCAGTCTTCCTTTGACTTAACTTGCTATATTTTTATCTTTCAGTTTCTTGGCCCAGATTTTCCAAAGAGCTGTGGGTAGTATGTATCACATCAGTAACTTTAAAGATAGAGAAAAAAAGAAATGATATTTCCATCTGAAATATCTTGTAGTCCGTGCAGAATGTGATAATAACATAGTGTTGCAGAAAAAAATAGCAAAATTTTTATCTACAGATCTGAGAAGTTTGTTCCCTGAATTGTATGAAAACAGAAAAGAGTTTCTCTTTTCTCTTACTCACTTACTCTGAGTAAGGGAGACAAATCATATCCACCTAGCCTCCTCCTGAAACTCTAAAGACAAATTCTTTTTTTGTTTGTTTGTTTTGTGTTTTTTTTTTTGTTGTTGTTGTTGTTTTTTTTTTTTTTTAAGTTAGGTTCTTCAGTGATTATTTCTTTAGAAAGGGCTGAGCTTCTCAAATCCCATAGAACTATGGTATCCTCAAGATCCTGCTCAAAATCAAGCATACAAAAATACAATACAAAAGGAAATAATTTTAAACTGACAGAAATACTTACATGCTCAGGACATTAATGGACTCAGAATAAATGTCTGAAACTTCTTCAAAGATAATGCTGTTGAAAAGAGAGCTTTGTAAGCTTAAGAAAATAAGGTGTTTATTTTTTAAGCTTAAAAATATTACACAGCTTTTGTTCTTAACATGCAATTGTATCTGACAAGAGCTTCAGAGCTGCTTGCACCTACTGGAGGGAAATTACAAAAGAAAGTAAAGAGAGAAATGAGAGCAAAGCCAGTAAAGTGAGATTTATATTACAATGCTCTGATTTTACGTTAAAGCAATATTAGCTCACAGGCAGATGGGGTTGTTCAGGTTTTAATTCTCCAGAGCAAGAATTGACTCTTCCCTACTCTTCTTTGTATTGCACTAGTCACAGTAGTGCTCCCCCATCAATATTTGAAAATATTTGAAGTTTAATGCAATAATACACATAATTTAATGCATAAAAATAATAGATCAGCTTGGTTTAGTCAATGTGTTATACAAAACCACAGTATCTCTGTGGCTTTTTCCTCTTCCCTCTTCCACAGTCTTATTCTCCTCCCGCTTTGATTTACATCACTGCAGAAAAGCCATTTTTTGTGTAGATTGATGGGAAAATTACCTAAATCATTCCCAAATCTCCAAAGAGGTAGTACATCTATCACAGACAAAAGCCAAGCTTCTCCACATGAAACCAGAGCACTGGAGAACTCCTACATTCGGTGGCTTCCCTAAAAGTGTCCAGACTGGCTCCAAAGCCCCTGCACACTGAGAGAAAGGGCAGGATCAGGGAGAGGGATAAGCGCGAAGGGAGCACAGGCAAACCTGTTCTTTTGCAGTCCTGTGCTTGCAGAAAATGCTGTAACCCCAAAGGAAGTGGAGCCTGAAAAAAGTTTTACTCTTCTGTAAAGATCTTTAGGGCACACAGAAACTTCAGGTGGGATGTTAAGGGAGAAACTTTTAGTCTTGTCTCCAGGCATATCAAATAACAGGGCTATTAAACCAGGCATCTGAAAGAGGTGATGGTTTTTATCCTTTTTATGTGAATAAAATATTTCCAGGAAAAAAAGTACAGGCAAGCCTTCCAGATTTCCTTTGCTAAACTGAGATAAATGCATGGTACATCCAACGATAAACAGATATCGGAGCTCAGGCAAGTTAACATGTATAATTACAACACACTGTGCAGCTCAGATAGGTCGGATAGTGCTGGCTCTTTTACTGTCCAAATTTAGCATGGTTTTGACATGTGCCAGGCAACTCCTTCTTCCAACCAAATATACAACACATGCTGAGCAGAGTCAGGAGGCTCTGTGAGTGACCATTCCCAACAGGAAGGCTAAACATGGTCATTTGTTTCTGTCCCCATGAACATAAGCCAGAATACAACATGTGGCCTTTCAACCATGGTATATCGCTGTGGTCCATTTCCTTACACAACTGTCTAAAGAGATGAGAACCTTTTCAAGACCTCTGTCAAAAGAAGTGCCTGGAGTAATACTGTACAAGTACTCAGTCATAAAATATTAAGTGGTAAGTCAAATTTCACAGATAATCACAGTGTAAATCTTCAGTCCATTGTGCAAAATGCTCTACATTAAATTGAGAAATTCTATGCAACACAGTGTGACATAGTTACAAGATTTTCCAGATGAAATCTAAGATATGCTGTGTTTCCTTTATATATGCAAAGAGTAAAATGTCTATGCCAGTTTTAAAGTTTTATATTTTGCCTTTGAAATATTCAATCATATTTCATTGCATGATTTTTTGCATAGGTATGGTATAACAGACAAATTTCTTTAATATAGTCAGAAGTTAAAGAGACTTGAAAAAGATATTTTAAAAGATATTAAGAATAAATTACATATCTAATATAAGACATCATCTCAATACACAGTCTTATGTAACTATTAGCATCAAGACAGTCTCAGACAGTTTTAGCATAATATTTAGATTAAAACTTGAAAAATGTAATAAGCTAGCATGCATTAGTATCCTACAGGTGAGATCCAATACCTATATTTAGCAATAAGTAGCATGTGAGCAGTAACTCACCTGTGCCTGGAGCCTTCTGATTTCACTGAAGGCCTAGAAGGATAAAACTATACATCTATAAAAACACCATTTTAAAAGCAGTACTTGAAATTCCTCAATGCAAGAACTATCCTTCTGCATTTGCTTCAGAGAGCTAGTAGTAAATATTAACTGTATCTATATTATTCTCACAATATCAAGGCAAAATGAAGGTCACTATCTCCAATCTTTTTCTTTCTATACATCAAATAAAAATACATAGAGATACATAATAAATAAAAAAGAAATAAAACTAGACTAGAAAAAACTTAAATTGGTTGTATTTTTTAGCATCACATATATCAAAATTACAGCTCCATGCTGGACTGATGGACACTGTCTTGGGCACACAAAAGAAAGTATAGTAATGGAGGGGACTGGTAGCAACTCTTCATCTCAGAACTACCAGGGCCGTAAAGCAGTAGGGGAAAGCAATGAATGTGTTCTTCCACAGGGGGAATGTCATCATGATCAAGGCACAAACAGGATTTAAATAAAGCAGATGAACAATATTTTTCGTAGGTTTAACATTTTTGGCACCAGATGTAAAGATTTTTAGTAGAAAGGAAACCAACAGAGAGATAACATTGCTGTTCAAGGAAAGAGGAAAAAAAGAAGTAATGGAGGTCCACACACTGAACCATACTTTTTCACTCTCCGTTCCCTTAACTAAAATTTGAGCCTAGTCTCTCAGCAGTTTACCGTCTGTGCAAAATAAAGAGAGCTATTATTTTCCTATGAGATATTTGGGAGAAGATTACTGATTTTGTTATAAATTGCTATGATGCCAAGTCATGAAGCTCAGAAAGAATCATAGGAAATCATCTTAATGCACTATGCATAAAGCTTTTTAAAAGTTCCATTCAGAAAGGCAGTCTCTTCTATCATTTGCTATAGTTTTCAGCACAATTGGAAGAACACTGGATATTTCACTGTTTTTTTCTGGAACTGTGAATAATGCCACTGGCACAGCTTTTATAAGGAACATTTGAGATTTTCCTTATATACTGAAATGTTCAAGTGGAAAATCAACAAGACACAGGCAGATGGCAGAAGATAATAATACTTTAATGACTGCAAATATTCAGTCTGTGTAGTTGCATGTCATTAAATTATTCAAAGCTTTGCAGCTAGGCACAATAAAGCAGGAGCTATTTATGCAAAAGCCATAATGAGAGGTTTTGTACGATAGACAAAAGATCAGGATTCCACTTTTGACATTTAAGATGGCAATGAGCTCGTTGATACAGGAGCCACAAACAATGGTGCAAATATAAGCCAACACAAAAATTCAAGATGTTTTCTAAACCAGTTTTACAAGTGACAGTGATAATGCAAATGAAACTGTAAATATAGTATAATGATCTGACAGTAGCACTAAGTCTCCTCAAAATGGCAATCAGAGCTGCTGAGATGAAAGTTGCAAGATGCCTGCTGGTTACTTAGTAATCAGAAAGCCATCAATCAAAAGAATTTTCCTTTAAGATCTTCAGGTTTTGAGAGAGCACATGCACATACATACAAAAGATGCACTTTCAAAAGAACTAGGGCATGTTTTTGGGACAGAATTTAATTGGGTAGCATTCACTATTCTTATTCAAGAGGGTTTGCTATACTTATTTTTTTCCAGTTTACACATCAGCTAGGGTCATTTTCTGTTTTTATTTTGCTGTTCTTCTTGGTTAATTTACCTCTACCTCGCTTGTGTTTTTCAGCACCTCTGAATCACCTTCACAGCTTACTTGGAAACAGGGAGGGGGAAGGAGTAGGAGCACCACATTGATTTTGAATGTAGTGCTAGGACTATGTTCAATAAAAAAGAAGCACAAATTACAATGTATAATTACAGTTAGACTAAAGAAAAATATTTTTCACCATGACAATGGTCAAATATTAGAATAGGTTGCCTACAGCGTTTGCAGAATATCCATCTTTGAAAATAATCAAAACTTGCCTGGACAAGGCCCAAAGCTTAAAAGATAGTCCTATAAAAAACAGTCCTACTTTGAATGGGGTCAGAGAGACATTGGACAAGTTAACCTCCAAAGCTCCCTTCCAACACTTATTTCTCTTCTTCTGCCCATACTCAGTAACACGTTAGACAAATATATTTAGTTAATCACAATTAGCGATTTAATTTTTCTTAAAATTTTCCCTAGGCATCCACCCTGCAAGTATTTCTGTATCACAGTTCTCTCTGTGTACCTGACATGTGAGCTCCACGAATATCTTCAGTGTTGGCACTACAATTCTGGGCTCCTGAACCTGAAACCTTGGACAGCTGTAAAGAAGAATAAATGACATTTGATCAGATGGACACTGCAATTCAGATAATACAATCAAGTGTTGGTTTTCAATTT
The DNA here is from genome assembly GCA_013389825.1 of Crypturellus undulatus. NCBI lineage: Eukaryota > Metazoa > Chordata > Aves > Tinamiformes > Tinamidae > Crypturellus > Crypturellus undulatus. Next base: position 213,956 of record VWPW01002073.1, on the reverse strand, counting down.
GTAATGCCTATGAGAATGACAGAAAACATTTAAAAAGTTTTGTCCCAACTTTGAAAGAGCTGTAAACACAAAAGGATATATAAGTATTGTCAAAATTAGATCTTCGGGTGCATTTTTATTAGGAGGCCCTTTCTCTTCCAAATAAGTGTGATTTTGAAACTGTCTTTTTTTGTATGAAGATAAACTAACTGCAGATTCTCTAATCATACAACTACTACTTCGTCATTATGACTTTTCTTGTTCAATGTTAAATGAGGAAATAATGGAAATATTTATGACCATGGCAATGGAAATAACTATGACCATGCAAAACTGTAATCATGCGTATTATTTCTGTTCCTGGCACCTAAAATGGTGGTGCTAGGAGCTTCTTTGCAATGTGAATTCACATTCCTCCCTTAGGAAAACAAGAAGATCTCTTTAGTACCACACAAGAGCTCCCTGAACACGTGGTCTCTGTCAAAAAAAAAATCCTCTCAGGAATTCCTTTTTTTTTGCCTGATAGTTGCTTTTTTTTTTTTTTTAAAAGGGGGCATTACATAGGTTTTAACACATTCTACATGAAAAACCTCATGAATCACCTTCATCTCAACTATCTCCATTCACAGTGGTTTACAATTTCTTTCTTTCCAAAGTTTTGCACAGCTACACCCAAAAGAAACTACTCAAGCGCTGGAATTTCTAGAGGGCAGGAACAGAGAAAATGGTAAACATTACTTACAGTAAGAGTAACATGCCTAAATATAAAGCATCACAATTTTAAAACAAAACACAGCTGTTTCCCATAAAAAGACAATAGCTCTTTGTATTTATTTAGTCAGCCTAAATATTTTTAATAGGTATATTTTATTCTATGATAGCTGATGATCACTATGATGAAGTCATTTTTAATGAATATAAAAATCATTACATAATGATGTAATTTTTAACTTCTTGATTTAATTTTACCCAAACTATTGAAGATTTATTTCTTTTTGTATTTCTAGTACTAGTTTAACCTTCATTATTTCCTTTCATTATTCAAAGATAAATGCTTATATTACTCCTACAATAATACTGCCTAAGATCCTCAATCCAGTTCTGTGACAGACAGATCTAAGCTTCTAAAAATTGTGACTAAGACTCAAAGGGCCTATAATGATACTATAAAAATGCATAGTTCCTTCCTTGCTTTTACTGTCTTCTTTATGAAGTACCTCCTGCAAAAAGAGACTCCCTCCACCTACGAAAATAGATACATTCAATGATTTCATTATACTGAGAGTAAATCTGAGATCAATAATTGGTCCTACATTGCAGGCCAAGAACTGGTGCATAGAAACATAGAAGTGCTGCAATACCTATACAGAATGCTGTTCTCAGGTACTCTTTTTTAAAGTTTGGAAGGTTCTACTTACCAGTAATGTAATAATCATTTCTCTGATTAACTGTTGTGTGTTCATGTATTTTTTTCAGTAGAAGAAATATAAAAGTAAACCTAAGAAAAATAAGAGGAAAGATGATCAGTGGTTAGGAAAGATGGAAAAAACTTAAGGCTGTTCCTAACTCTGTCACAGATTCTTTCAATTAACATGGGCAAGCTTCCGTATTTACTATTTTATCTCACTGTCCCAAAGGGTGTTGGAAATACTAAAACACGATATGGCATACCAATATAATGGTGAGGTAATAGGAAAGCAAAAATGTGAGAAAAACTAATAATGCAGAATATATTTTGATCTTCTTCAAAAGTAATAAATCACAGTTAATAGTTAAAAATTAGTGAGAATTATAATCTGTTCTGAGATGGACAAAGTGAAGGGCTAGAAAAATTTTTTAATGTAATAATATTTTATATGTTTTAATATTATAATATTGTATGCTTAGTTAAACTTTCAATAGAAAATACTTTAGCTCATGTTATTTTAACTCCCTTTACCCCCTTCTATATGTTTTAAATGTACCATTGCAGAGAAGAAATGCTTATCTGAACCACTGTTGAATCTCGAAAAGAATAGCAGCTTGAGTTATTCTTAAAAACTAGTATGTTCACAGTAGGCGAATAAACTAGGCATTCGGAAAAAAAAAAACAGGAAAAAAAAACCCATAGCATTTCCAAGGTCACCATAAATTCTAAAAATGTGTATTCGAGTGAAATGTCCTAACTTGGATGGTACTAACAATCAATAATAACAGCGTTATCTTTTTTTCATCATTCCTGCCATTGCCTTAGAACCATTCAACGGAAGCACTAGCCTTCTGTATATCCGCCTGCCAGAATTTCACTGGAGCCTGACAAAAGGACTAGATAAAGCACTCTTGTTGCTGACATCTCATTCCTATTTATCTTCTTGCTATTCTGTTTACAGTTTTAACATAAAGAGGAAAGTTTAACTAACTGTAGCGTTCACAGACTTTTCATATCATCAAAAAAAATTAAAAATCTATTCATATCTACTCATAGCAAAATACAAAATAAGATAGTCATATACAATATTTTCTGTATGAAAATGCACATTTAGAACTTTTCATTTTTTGGTTTTTCTTTTCACCTTATTTACTCTTAACTGGTATCCAATCTGTTTGCATGCGGCAGTAAGAACTCCTAACAATTGTATCAAGAAAAATACCAGCTGCTTCTGGATATTTAGCAAGAAATATTATTTGACTTATATTCAACTGTACAGTCACTATTTTTATTGCTCCTTAAGAGATAACACTTTTTAAAAAATGCAGTATACAAGCTTCTAATTACACCTGCCATCTTCTAACAATAAAAAAAGGTTTGAAAAATAATTTTAAAATGAATTTGGCAGAAGAAAATGGTCAGCCAGAAATTCTAGCTTTCATTAGTTCATTCTAATAACCAAGGCTGAACAGGAAAGAATCTTCTGCAAGGCAGAAGTGACTATAATGGCCCACCAAATACATGAATTGTTTTAGCCATCTCAGCGTATGTTCCGAACAATGTTAAAAATGTGTGTCTCACAGACACACAGAGCTAGTGAAATAGCCAAAAGGCCAAATAGCCAAACAGCCAAAAGGCAAAGCATTTTTCAAGAGAAAAATTATTAAAGTAAAAATAGATGTACCTTTAGATTTATTTTTGTGAGCCTCTTACATGCAAAAATTCAGAAGCTGGCCTTTAATAAAGACCAGCTGTGTTTTATTTTAGTGTTTTATATTACTGTATTTATATTTGCTGTATTATTCTTTAATTCTCACTGCAGTAATTGTAGACAAGCTTGTTTTTGTTAGATATTCAGAGTCCCCCAGTAATATCCTCTGTTCTCCAAACACATGCCAACTGCCCGTTTTCTTTGCCCCTAATCTTTGCAGTAATTGTGCAGGCAGTTTCTGGATGTCTCACAATTTGCAAAAAAAATAAAAATAAGAAAAAAAAGGCACAGACATAGTTTATAGAATTGAAGAAGTTCTTTAAAAACCTCACTTGACCTTGAAGACAATTTATCGGACAAGAATCTCCTTTACTTTTTCTGTTCCCAGGTAAAAAAAGGCTCTGGAAAGTAGCCTTTTACTATCTCAGAAATCATTCTGCATACAACTATACCCTTGACTGATTTTAATTGGGATTTTTCTGTGGCCATCATAAGGAAATTGCTCTCCTCCACAAACTTAATGACTTTTAGCACTTAATGCTAGTGGTTTCTTCTCTTTGACCTTAGAGATGTCCTCGATTTTGGGGGACATTTGCACATTTCTGGGCTATTGCTGCATCTGTGCTTGTCAGATTGTAGCTACAATATAAGTGCCAGTAACCTTTCTCATCTGTCTTGTGTGATCTGCTATCAGTGGCTCCTCGGCTTCAAAAACAACTTTTCTATGGTCTTAGATCTCACTTATTATCAGATATTAATATTCCCTGAGAGTTATACACTGTGGCTTCTGAGGTACATCTTAATTATAGATGAAGAAAAACCTCTACCATACACCTACATGCCAAAGAAATAAACAAGGACAATCACTCACACTAATAAAATTAAAAAAAATCAGAAAAAGGAAAATGTCACTGCAAAGGATTTATTGTCAAAGCACAGTATGTTAAAATCATAAACTTGAACCTCTGGAAAGTTAAGATGAAGGGACTAGATTTCATCATTAGCACCCTAAAATTGCACAGTACTAAAAAATAAAGAAATATTCTTTGCCCTTTTACCATTCATTACCATTTACATTTCAGTATAACATCAGACAAACTTCAAAGTTCCTGAGCATTTAATGTTTTATACAAATATCAGAGATGTGCATTACATACAGGAAAATTCAGAACCTACACAATAGCAGTTCATCATCTACGGCAATATGAGTCATTTTAGAGGTAGAATTGTAAGAAAAAATTCTGTGCTTGTTAGAGCGTGTGTGTCTGTGTGTGTACGTGTAAATCCTGGCAGTGAAGAGGACAGGGCAGGAGAGCTCAAAAAAACGCTCTTCTCTGCCCTGAGTGTCAGAAATCTGTAACTGCTCCTTAGCTCTGAGCTGATGCCTACACTAGCTAAGCCATGCCTGATTCAATCTAACAATTATATGCAACTTTGGACAGTAGCACAGAATATGTGAAGACAAATTCTACTCCCAGAAAGTAGTGGAAATCTGAATGAGATATTTATAATTATTTCAATAGAACCACACTTGAGAGATACATCAAGACCTCATTCCATTCTGCAAAGCTCAATAGAAGAAGACACCTAAGTGTAAATTAGGAACCAGCATCCCTTGGAAATGAAAGGCACTGTTTCTACTTGTGCCCTCTGTATTACAAAGCATTCAGAAACAGATGCTGGTTTTATTATTTCTTGAGTTTTATTATTTATTATTACTTGAGTTTTTCAAACTGATAATTCTTGAAAATTCAGTTCACTCTGTTTTGACTGGTATAGAAATAGGCACTACTATTTTTGTTCTCTGATTAAAGATTTAAGAATCTAATCAAACAAAATGGAAAGCAAAGAGCAAACATTACAGTCTAACATACAATTGTCAATTTACATGGTATTGCATATATTAACTGGCCAAGAAAATAAACTATAATTTGTGGCTTATATACCCACAATGTTCCAAGTATGATTGCTGTTGATTCTGGTCTCAGATGTGATTACTCAGCCTGCAAGGTTATACAGAACATTGTGCAAATTTGATATTTGTTTTAATGGGTAAACACTGAGTGTTTATACTTTTTTAAAAAAATCTTCGTTTTAGTATAACATAACCGGCTGAGTATATATGGAAAATTATTCATAAATATGGACAAAATATCTAAAATTCAATCACAATTAATTTTCAATATATAATTTTCCATTCTCTGGAAATTATTCATTTGTATATTGGCAATTACAAGTGTTTTTACACAACGTGTAAGGTGAGTTGTTTTACATAAGTTTAGAGAAATTAGAAATCTAGCATAATAAGGTATTCAAATCTGAACGCTCTTCAGTAATTTCAGATCAGACAACTACAAGAAACCCCATACTTCTGAGAAAATAGATCTTATCTAAGCATGGAGATCTTTACATTCAAAAAAAAAAAAAGGTATTTACTGAATCAAAGCACACAAATTACATGTATACTATGAATCATAACCTAAGATTTACTTCCTATATTCATAAGTTACTTTTGCGCTTATGATCATTAGGAATACACACGCTTCAGGAATCAAATAAATGTTCAGGATATTTTGGAAATTTGGCTCTTTCTTGACTCTGATACCAATTCTGAAAGCTTAGAATAGTCAAAAAAATCAAATAGGAAACAAACAAAATATATCGTCAAAGCGTTTTGCTTTGATTGTTTGAATACTTGACAATATGGAGTATATGCCTTTTCCTCCTCCTATTTAAACAGGTATGTGAAGAAGGCTTTACCAATCCACCAGGCTTTTAATATCATCAAATTCAGATTTGACCTATGTAACTATCCCTTCCATTATATATTCATGCCAAGTTATAATTTATCTAGAGTTGAGAGGTAAACTTTGATTTCAAGACCATTTATTTTTTTCACTATCATAAGTTTCAAATATACTGCAATTTAAATCAGATTCGGTGCTCTGTTAGGATTCTAAATGGCTGCATTACATAGCTGCGGATTTGAAGAGTAGTAGTTAACAAGGACATTTTCCAGCGAAGTTCTACTTTGCCTTTTCTCTGCAGTTTTCCTACAAGTGTTCCAAAGTTTACAGTGAATTTTTCTTAGCTGATATCTTTGTTAAGGTGATCATGCAACATGTACTCACTCTGTAATAGATTGTTGTAAGCAGGTAGAAGTAACCCACACATTCATTCTTTTGCAAATTCCCGCTTTATGATTCTGCTCCACTCAAATTGCTATAATCAGAAAGCACTACCACATGCAATTAAAGAGAAAAATAAAACTTTTTTTTCTATAGCAAAAATGTTATTATCATAAAAATTGCAGAGAAAAGATGTTTACATGAAATTATATGAAGCACAAATGCCATTTGTCCTCCCTCTTAAAGTTTCTGAATTTTCCTTATCTAATTAGAATGTCACACTTCAAAAGTCAGTGCTTCTTTAATGCTTTCCAAAATACAGTTGTGACTCTATAAAGACATTTATTATATAGTAAGCTACCATTGATGACTGCCATTAACTCCCCATTCCATAGTTCAATTGCATACTCTCATGAAGCATTACCACACACGTCTTGAGCAGCACTGTAATTTTCTCAAAATTACCAGGAATGGTGGGCAAGACTGTTTAGAGGGAAGTGATATTCAAACAAATGTATTCATATTATTGATATCATCTCTTCTCTCAGACCTATTAGTTCTAGTCATTTATTTCCTCTGCCTACTGTATCTTGCCATTACCAAAGGCTCTGATTCATCAGTACATACACAGCGCTCTATATGTCAGGTTAGTTTTCTAAAGTAAGAACGTTGCCATTATTATTCATCTAACTCATGAAAGTGCTCTCTCAGACAGTTACAGATAGCTATCTTACAAATGATAGCAACAGACACAGATTTTAAAGACATTTACAATGGCTCTTGCAATGCAGAGCGTTATTAGTGAGATCACCTTCCCAGCAGTTCCAGATTGAGAGACTCTAGGGCAACAGATGAGGAGAAAGGATACATATGTCAGCGGTAAACCATAAAGAAGGATTTAGAGCTCTTATTAATTGATATGCATGTAGTCACAGTAATTTCTATAAATGATAGACTGAACCATAGATCTGGTGCAATACACTGCAAAAATAATAAATAACGTACTGCCATCTGTTGCTCATAACTCTTATGCTGTCATTTGGTCATTTGGGTTTGATTTTCTTGTGCGCTGCATTTGGAAGAAACAAAAGATCTCCATTTCCAGTATGTGTCCACAGGATATACATAAAAACTATATAAAACAGGTCAGCATCAGAATTTTGACATATTTTCCCCACAGCATATCAATTGCACTCCAGTAAAGAACTAACATTGTCCATTATTAAGGGTATAATTCTTGTTGTTGTGCTTTTGAGAAATGTATCCTAAATTCTGATAATTATTTAATTCATAACTAAAACACAGATGCTATACCAGTACTGTTAGAAAAGGACAGTTTCTATTATGAAAGACATGTACAGTTTTAGTAAGAACATTGTATTAGACTGGTAAATCACAAGACTTGATCTTTTGCATGTGTATGAATAATCTCTACAATTTTTCAATTTTGCTTTTGATTTACTTCTAACTGTATATACATAGATCGTTAAGAGTTAAATATGTAAAATATTGCCTCTCCATTTGCATGGCTAGATGGAGTAACCTGAAAAAAATCCCTGGAAAGAAACAAACAAAAAATTAAATAAATGGTAAAATTATAATATACTTTATATTGTTTATCCTAGAACAAAACCCAGTAAAACTCTATGTATGACTCCTATCTATCTACTACATTTTCAGTTAAGGAATTCTTCCACAGAACACAGGTAACAGTATTATTAAATTATTTGCAATGAAAACTCATTATTTAAATTCTTGAATACAGTCCATATCTCTGACCAAACGAACATTACACTTTTCTTCAGTTAGCGGATTGTGAATGGTTGGCTAATTTCACCTGCTAACAGCCTTGCTTAGTCACGGTGCTTGAAAGTGTCCATCATCATGATGCTGATTAATACAGTATCACCATCTCTTGAAAAGACATTTTTATTAATTATAGGGTGGCTTTTTCTATACAATGGTGATAGAAAAGAAATTGCTTTGGGAGAATTTTATGCTTGTGAGCCTAAAGCCAGCACTTATCATAGTAAAAAACAACTGCACAATGTTTTATATGGAAAGATGTGTAATTTATGATTATAAATTTAAAAAGGTAACATATAATATGCATCAGAAAATATTTTTATTAGACACTACTTTAATCCAGATTTCAAAATCTGATTCACATTACAGTTATCTTTATATCAGAATGGAAGGTAATCTAAATCCACATCAGTATGGAGGTCATCCTATGTGGAGCTATTACAACACTGGTGAGTAAAGACATATGGCACTACAGCTATTTATACCTACTTCTATTCATATCTACTTTAAGTACATGCCTAATCATAAGCAGGATAAACTAGAAATCCCATGCATCTTGGTTCCATACTTAGAAGCAGTTTTTGAAATTGCTGAATGTGGATTAAATCTGGCTCTTCTTTGCCTCAAAACCTTTATTAGGTACCTTTAAAAATCCAAGTTAAGAGGTTTCACTAGTGACAATATGTGAATATAGTACCTCAGAGCATGCCCTAAAATACAAGCACTATTCCACAAAAAAAAAAAAAAAAGTGTTTCTGCTAGCTCAGCCTTCAGCAGATGTGATTGCTGTCTAATGACGAAGGGGAAAGTTAGTAAACTGATAGAATTGAATGCTTTTAAAGATATTTTGAATCTGCATTGATTGTCAGGGTTTTCCTCCTTAAACATAAAACAAGGAAAAAAAGAAAAAAAGAACTAAATCTTAAAAAAATGCTTTGTTCAAAGTAAGTTCAGAAATTTGTATTACAGTCTTATTTAAAAACTAATTTAACTTTGTTTACTGGGCATCTCATTTTGGTAAGGAAAAGTACCTGTATCAATAGTGTTTCAAATTCAATAATTGAAAGAAAAAAATTAAAGGCACCTACAATGCCAACTCTTGTTCATTTATTTTTTCAATGTGTATTTATATATATATATATATATATATATATACATTTATATATAGCAACTCTGAAAAATGTTTATCCAGTGGAGGTAGAAATTTCTATATTCTTCAGTGACATTTGCTGTCCCTACTGTCTTGGGATAAATGATTTCTCAGAAATGTTTATTTTTCTCCCTAAATTGGTGATAGATTTAAGCTCAGAAACTCCCAAATCAATAAAACTATTCCCCTATCTTTTTATATGTAGCATATTCTAAAATTCAGATTACTATGGTGTATTTGCATTTACACACTAGTCCACTATCAAAGCTGTTACCATCCTCTGAACTGTCCAGGGAAAGACAACTAGACCCAGAGACCAAATATGGGCAACCACACTGGATTCCTCTAAAACTGGGTGCCTGCTAACTGTGAAAATTAACCTTGAAGAAACCAGTGAATTTCTATCATCTCAGGTATAACAGGTAAAACAGACACTTTATTTCAAAGTATGAAAAGAAATACATTCTCTATCTGATTTCATTTTGATAAGCTATTGCTATTCATCATGACTCAGTATTTATTCTAAAAGACAGATTCTTATTCAAAAAGTTGAGTAGTTGAGAGATGAGTAATCCCATATTTTAGACCAAGTGATAGAGCTGATTAAAATCCCAAGCATAGGTGTCAATCTTTATTCAGTGCGCCATTATTCAAATTAAGAAAGTAGATTAATTAATTAGTCATTGATTCAACATGAATATGATCAAGTCCTTTGTCACAGTCATCTGGAGTACCTACATTTTAAACATGAAGTTTAATAAATTGAAACTAGTACAACGTATCAGGGTGGCATGTAGGAATTAGTAGGTACATATAATGACCTGAAGTTATTCTTTTTATCGATATTTGGGAATGTATTTTTTTCTATTTGTTTTACAGCACGTATATGTGAGTATCTTGCCTGCAACTTTACATTACTCGTACCTTTTTTACTACTTCATGTTACTTTATTGTACCCAGAAACCTGTTGGATCATTTGCTACAGATTTTTTTCACCTCTTGATAACTTTGAGCTATTCTTTTGAGACCTCTCTGATAGTCAAAGGCTTTAATATTTTCCTTGATGACCCATCCACTTGGGCAGTTTGCAGCTGTCTCCCTCTGCACTGGAATACTTGGCTTTTTCCCAGCTCATTAACTTTCCTGCTCACAAGCACAGCCTGATACAGAACAGTACCATCATATTAGGTTTCACTACTTTCCCTCCTAGCCATCTTGCCTTTTTTGTTGTTGTTGTTAGAAATTGCCTACCAGTCACTTTCTATTTCCTTGCATAACATTTTGATTGATTTCTATTCTCTGTACATTTTAACCACATTTTGGATCAGTAGGTAATGACCATTCCTCCTGCGGTGCACATGCTTCTCACTGCTTTCCTGAAGCTGCTGATTCACAAACACCAGATTGTAATTCATCTCTCTCTCATTGTTATGATTTAATATAGTCAACACATATTAATCATTCCTCTTTCTTTCTCCTAATGTTATTCTCTTTCATAGCATATACTTTCATAATATTGGAGACTTGGGAGCTGATACTGTATCACCTAATTTCAGTGGATCTCCTTGAAGTCTTAAAACATGTATTTATGCCAAGATTAATTCTAACTGGGTCATAAGACTTATCTTTAGAATAAGATTATTATAAAAACAAAAATATTTTTCTGTTTTTCCCTTGACTTCATTATAAAAAGATTTAGAGCCCGTAAAATAGTATGGTGTCCCTGGGAATATTTTCCTCTTAGAGTTCTCAAATTGAAGTATTTAGATACTGTTATGAATTTATGAACTGATTATACTGACTTTATGTTCATTCTCAAGCTGAAATTCTCCAGTTATCTGCAATGAGCAAATGTTGGCACACCTTTGGCTCATGGGAGCCCACTGATTCCCTTAATGGGGAATCCCAGACATGAAAGTGGTATTTGTTTTACACTGGAGCTCTGATTCAAGGGAGGATCCAATCTGCTCTGAGAATTTCAGAAGAGTTATGAAACAGCACAACATAAATATAAGCACACACATGCACACACATTTGTATTTTTAAATAAACATACATATATATATATATATGCACACACACAAGTTGCCTCAGGGACCCAAAAATTCCATCCACTCACAAAAAGGCAAGGGGAGAGAGTTAGATCTCGGATTTTTAAAGTGTTGTATAATCCTGTGCCACATGCTCTAGGTGATCCTACATGTGCAGAGGGGTTGGACTAAATGATTTCTAAAGGTCCCTTTCAACCTTAATGATTCTATGATAGCCTCAATTAAGGTATCACTATGGTTATTTGCCTGGCTCAAAGCTCTGAAGCATGGCTTTTTTTCAAAACATGGTTCTGATAAAATAGAACAGTTGGCAGTTTTGAGAAGCACAGCAGCACAGAATTTATCATAAGATCTTTGCTTTAATTTCCATTAATGATATGTTTTGACAATATGCCTGACATCATAACACACAAACTCTTCATAAGAATTACTTGTAAAATAAAATTATAAAATGAAAGACTAAATAATATTGCTATGCTGTTTCCAAGTGATAAGTATTACACTGCTTGTCCCTTATTATTTTTTTAAGCTATAGTTTTGCTCATTATTGGCAAAAATTAGCATCTGTATGGAGACTGATCAAAAGATTCTCATGCTAACTTATCACCATGAAATGTAAAGATGCTTTTGGTAGCAGAGCAGCTACATAACTAACCATTCTTGATCAGCCAAAATTCTGCTTCTCTTGATATTTTTTGATTTATAATTTTTTATATATTTATATACATACATTTGTTTTCATCAATCTGCCGCATGTGGCTTTCCAGCGGTTTTACTAAAAGAACTCAGTGAAACCTTAAACTGCCTTGAAGAATTTTGCAACCTGATAGTAGAAAAATGAACTCCACTTTCTGTGTTGAGGGTTAATTTTCAGAGTAATCAACTAGTAAAGGAAATAGAATACTCTGGGGCTGAACTATCCAGTTTATTTGGACCTTAGTGCTTTCTTTTCAGATATGCTCCATATTCAGAGGAGAGGAGAAGCAAAACCAATTTACATAGACTTTCAGTCACTGAGAATTAAAGATAAGAGAAGAGAATTAGAGATAAGAGGAAGATTAGTAATTTGAATTAATTTGATCTCGACTGTGTTCTCAGTATGGTATAACTACAACAAACATTCACAGCACCACAAATGCACCAATCACTTCCACCAACACTCTTAATCTTGCTCTACTGACATTTAAGACAAGGGGTTACAAATTTATCCTTTTGTACATTTATCCTGTAATGTTGTGAAAAACACCTCCTTTTAGTACTTCTCCTCATCCTTTTTTCTTGACAAGCAAAAGAAAAGGCAAGTAAAGTCACACAAAACACCTCCAGAACGTTCCTAGAAGACCATTATTGCAGTTCTCCTTTGGGGTCTTTGGAGTTTTGAGCCTTTTTTGGGGGGAGGGAGGAGGTGCGAAAAAAGGAGGCGCAGAGAGGAGGTGCTGGTGGTGGGGGGCAGTCGGAAGAAAACGGAGTTGGAAACAGCCTTAGGAAATATGAAGGGTAGGTCAACCATTATTTAAAAGCACAGCAGCATTACCCTTTCAGTTGCAGAGGAAAGGAAAGAAGAGTAACAAGTGTTGACAGTAGCAGTCTGGAGCACCACCTGCCTCCCTTGTGCGTACCAGAGAGTGTGTTGAAAGCAGGTTATGGCTGCATGCAGGCGCACAGGTCAGACTAAGTAATGCCTTGGCTGTGCATTAACGAGGGAAAGAGAGGAGAATCCTGCTGGGAATGCAGACAGAAGGTCTGGCTGCTGTTCTTGCTGCTTTGCTTTTGCTATTTTCACTAAGGATCACCACGACACTTGCGTGCAGAGCTCATAATAACGCTTTAGGTTCACTGAAGGTTTCTGATAGGGAACAGAATTTTCTATTAGGTGCAAAGGATGTTCAGTGAATGCAATTGTATTTTCATTCTTATAACTTTGCCATCTATTTTCAGTCTTTTTCATTGTTTTGGCATTCAAAAAGACACTAAAATATGGCTCTGACCATACATTTTGGCATGTCAAGGAAAAATCTGTCTATTTAAATCTGATTTTACATATTTTCTGAGTGAAGAAATAGTTGGTTGGAAATCGACAGTAATCTGTCTCCTAGCTTTGAAGTAATTTCCTTGCTAGTCTGTTGTATGTAAAAAATTATGGTTTATTTATAAACTTCTATAAAAATCACTAAAAACATAAGTAAAAGAAAAAAATGAGTAGGCTTCTATGGTCTCAGTCAACATGACCACATATTGCTACTTCAATTAATCGGGTGCTAGGCTCGACAGACCACTGATCTCAGCAAGACAGAGATTTCTTAAATTCTTAAGTTCTCTCGGTTTTTGTAAACTCTAAGAGAGAAGCAGTGTTTGGAGTTATAATCTAAAATTTGTATAAAAATTAATTCCTCGCAAACAAGCTTAAAGAGCTTAAAATAAATTGGAGACTGTGATAGATATTTTCAAAGTCAAATTACTCATATGTTAGGTATCCTCATAGCAGGAGAAAGAAATGGAAACCTCCTGATGGAAACATTCAAACTCCAACAGAACAAACCTAGAAAAGTTTTCTTAAGACACAACTATCAGTCATAGGACAAGTCTGACCGGGACCACGATGATTTCTTGTAAACTCTGAGTATGCCTAAACACAGTTAAGCACTTCATGAACAGTCACGACTACTTTGCTACTCCAGCAAACAGCATGCCTCGAGTTAGGAAGCCCTGCTGTAAGACAGCTCATTTGAAAATTTTTTTCTTGCTCCTTTGAACAAGATGGCTATCAAATTGGACTATTAACACAGTGGTTGTATTTATGCAATATATTGTGTATTACTGTAATAACTATAATGAACATTCTACTAAACCTAAATGAATAACTGCCTTTGATCCAACTTAACGGTCATTTTGTTTTATCATAATTTGGAGAGGATTCTGTTTGGGGTTGTTGATTGTGACTGTCAACAAGAGTCACACAGTAGGAACATTTGGAACTGGTGTGTGCAAACTGTGTGACCATCTGCTTCCTTAACTGCTATGAGAAGACACTAATTATACGAGAAAAGAGCCTGTTTCCTTGTCATTTGCCTGAGAGATCTTGAAAATGCAGGCACACAATAGATATACAAGTTCACACTTTGGAAAAGCATTTTAGATAGCATGTGTTTGAAGTGGGAGATATACCCCAGGTCCACTTAAACATGAGGGGTCATTCATTTGTCTTGCTTCTCACGATCTATGGCATTAGCAAACAACTCATCTCTATTTTTTTCACCCACATGTTCCTTTGTAAGCAGTTCTTTCCTTCTTCTTCCCTCTAGCCTGCTCTTTCACCATGTAAATCAGTAGCACAAGTTTTAACTTTGTGTTTCTTGCTATTCTGGTACGTGACATTCATTTACTTTAGACCATTTTAATTAAGTCCTGTAAGACTTGATTATGACTTAATTATTATATGACTTCTATAAGTCATATAAAGAAACATTCATTGCTCCATCTATCTGGAAAGACAGCAACATATTCAGATCCGAGCAGAGAAAGGAGGGATCTGAGATTCTCCTAAACTCTATGTGTTTGCATTCTTTTAATAATCTTCAACAAATATTTCTTCATCAGCATGCCCACTCTCCTCTTGAGCTCATACATATTTTCATACATACTGATAGATAGATCTTTAAAACTTTTCTCATTCAAATCAAGAGGTTATTCCTGATGAGAAGTTAATTTGCAAGGTGTGATGTTACATTTAATGTTTAAGAAACATATTACTCTGAGATGAGCAAAGTTAGGAATGCGTACCAGACTGCCTTATAGCTAACCTAAAAAAACAAAAGTTACATCTTTTCCTTCTCAGACAATATATATAAACATACAACCCACCTCTGGTAATATTTTTAGCTCTCACATTTTATTCTTTGAACAGTATTGAACATGGGCTATTTTCTTCCAAAGAATGTCAGATTTACAAGTTGCTGCACACCTTCTGTGTCACGCAGGGTCTCGTTTTTCTTTTGACAATTTCCAGACTTTATCATCATCAAGGCAGTGAGAACACGGGATGATGAATTTCCTCAGAAGAGTAGAAAAGTTTTTGAAGAATGAAGTATTTCTAGTGATTTTTTAACTTAATTCTAGCAATTAAATGTGTTAATGGGTAACTAATGAGCTCTTTTAGACAGCGCATATGTGAGATATCAGTCACTATTTGTTCAGTGCAGTCTATGCTTCTGCCTGAAAGGAGAGTTCTCGGGTATAGTTTGACATATAGAATTCCTTATTTCTACAGAAGGCACAGGATCACATAGACCATGTCTCCATGTGAATATGTATGTGTCTATACAGCATATACTTTTATTAGACTCTATAGAGTATATACTCTTGCCTGGGCAAAAGACAAACTGTGAAACTGCATCTGCGCCAGACTTACAGGGTCTATAGCAGTATTCTTTAGTGGACTCCTAAACAAGATGACCATCTTAACTTGTGAACTATGCGGGCAAACTGTCTCCTGCGATCCAATGCAGAAATGCACTTCCACTTGGAAAATTGTAGGAAGCATCATCAGCAAGGCAGTGTTTCAGTCCTGAGATGTTCTAGGCCTATCTTTTATAATTCGGTACGTGAAAAGAAAAAAGGCAGACATTGTCATGAAAAGCTGAAATCTCTTTGCTCTGCTCAAATGACTATGGAGGACTGCTTATATATCCTGGATGCAGACAAGGAAAAATAGAATTGCAAGTCTAAAACAGCAGCAAAGACAGCATTTGCTTAGCAGCAGCTCTGAAGATGACTAAGAAGTGAAGCACAGTTTTACCACAGTGACCATCTGTGGTCACCAGCAGCGACTTCACATGAAGTGCCAGCCATCTCCTCAAAATAAAACATGCGCCATTCCTTCATGTCAGTCACACCCATGAAAAATCTTGTGCCCGAACAGAGTGCTATTAGTAGTATGACTAACTCTACCTCCTACAGCTTGCAACATTTGTTGATCAGCTCTGAGTGTTGCTGCAGAAGGGGTCTGTCAGACCGCACTGGAGCAGACTGCCCACGGCAGTGAATATTGATCGTGCACCCAAAATAAGTTGTGGACTGTATGCGACAAGGTTTCATGAATTATGCAGAGGCTATTATAGCACATATGCACCCATGATATCACTTGTAACGGCGCTGATAGGAAATATGCCAGTGAGAGCAGATATTTGTTGCTTGCCATGATCAGCTGTAAGCAGGATGTGAGATGCCGGATAATTCCAGAATGGCTGATCCGCCTGCGCCCTGGCTCATGAAGTATAGCCCTGATGTGCAAGCACCTGGCAGAGGGATATTTAATTGCACACTAAGCTGCAATTAATTGCAAGATAGCTGTAAAATGTGCATTTGGGCAATTACAGGCAACTTGAGGCTGCTTACAAAAATGTCTGAATGCAAAAGGGTAGAATTGCCATGTGTTACAAGGGAGTCCTTTGCACTGCATAACATTTGCAAGGAAGGGGCGGGGAGCTGTTCCCAAGGGTGGGTTGATGCCAGTGCTCGTTTATACAGAAGGAGCAGACAGCCAGCAAATGCACCTGTGATAACAGGATCTGACTCCAAAAGAGCAAAGGAAATAATGGGATGCCGTCTGTGCCCACATGCTAGTTTCGCTGAGCAAATTATCATAACAATGTGAAATGCTGGCCAGGGAGAAACTGTCATTATGGATAACGCAACTTCAGCAATGTACCTGGGACTTGACAGATTGCTTTTAGTTATGTTATTTTTTTGTTTTGATTTGTTGAATTTTTCTTGCATTTTTAAAGCACCGAAGTAGTCAAATGTATAAGAGAATATATTAAAAGTAGAATTTGATCTTATTTAGCATTCCTGAACTCTGAATCACTATGGCACTGCCAACAGTTTACATTGACATAGAAAAGAAATGAGTAGGAAATGAAATAAGGTACCCACTTCGCATTTGAATGCCTTCCTGTCCCATTCTAATGAAATAAAACTAAGTAAATAAATAGGATAAAAATAAAATAAAATAATAATAGTAAAATAGTTTAGGAAATTGACAAAAAGCTTGTAACCAAAGGGTAGAAAGGATAGAAATAGCTTGTCTAAGTATCAAACTTGCAAGATTGCTTCATGCTGTTGTTGCTTCATGAAATGTATTTGATTTTACATGTGTTTTCCCTCTCTTTTTGCTGCACACAGAACTGAAGGGACAGCCGGCTTTCATGTTCAGCGAGCAGCCGAATTCCCGGCCAGCGGTGCGCAGAGCGGAGCAGGGGCTGCTAACGCAGCTTCGCCTTCACCGGCTCCCTGCCTCCAACCCAGCATTTCAGTCCTGCTCCCTCATGGCAACAATGTGCTAAGAATAGCTCACCTCTTTTATCCACCTCATGTTCTCTAGGAATTCCCTCCGAGTTCCTGTAGCAGCTCCTTTCTGGCTGTTTTTCTCTCAGCCTGATGCCTCCTGTACCTCTGCCGCTGACTGCGCTGCACCCCAAAAAAGAGGTCCCTAAAAGCAATGAAACAATAAAGCATTTATTCTTGGCAGCTACAGAGAAAATATTTCTTATATATTTTAAGCAATTCTTCTTAGGCATCTTTAGAGAATATTTCTGGGTTAATTTTGGTGTGAGAAAAGTCATTTGGCAAAAAAAGAAACGTTACTTCTTCACTTATTTGCACAATCAAAAAGCTTTAGCAAGAATAAAGTTTTAGCAACAATATTTGCTTTAATGGACTTCCATGTCAAAAATGCACATTAAAATATGCTGGTTTTTGGAAAGCCATTTGTTTTGCATTGGGACATCAGAAAGATAGTAATATCTCCACTGAATATTATGGAACCTACTCCCTGAAATTAAAGAATATATATTTAACTAGTAAGCCTTCCTCAGTGCCCCTCTAACCCCTAAGCCTGTGTCTTCTTTCCGCAAAAAACAGACAAGGTAAGAGAGCATACACTTCCTTTCTACCTCCTAACTTAGAGCCACCAGCCACCAAGAGCAGGAACTAGAAAAAAATAACAGGCCTCAATATTTAAATGGCTCCTTCCTACTTGCATCATGAGTAGAAAAAGTCTCATATCCCATTTCGTACTTCTAGGACATTTTACATATCATTAGGTTGATGCAAAAGAACACCCAGAGGCCTAATAATGAGCCCTGAGAATTAAGCTCCCAGCTAGGTGATTTGACCACTTGATACAAAAGCATTTAATCAGGCGGTCAAATAAATGACCTTGTTATAAAAGCTTTGTTCATGAAACAAATAATGAGCCCTGAGCTGCAGACTGTAGAGCCATTTGTTGGAACTTTCAGTAGCATCTTTCTGCTTTCAGAAAGGTACAATTACACTCCCATGATAAGCAGTTCTTGCTTAAATAGGAGTGGCTTCTGGCCAGCTTTTCATCATCAGCTACTCTGAGTTCTAGTTACTCCATTTTTCTTAAGAAGGTGCTAGTGAGTCTACAGAGGTATCTCAGGGTGGACATCAGTCCCTGGGAAGCGAGCAGGAGCCACAATATGCAGCACTCTTGTCGCTGAGGAGACTGCGTTGCAGGAGGAGAACCTCTGCTCAGGACTGTAGTGTCAGTCCGGCTGCTTGGCCAGTATTTAAATACCTGCTGACCTGGATATTGTCATAGGGAAGGAGTAAGGGTTAGAGACAAAATCTGATAAAATTCCTTTGTTCTTTCTGAATTTAGTCTTGGTCATTCTGAGAAGTACAAACTAGGATATTTTTGTCTAAAAAATGTTGCAGAATATTTTAAAATATAGTTAAGTACATATTTGTGGGGTGTCATATTTTTTTATCTGCATTTTTGTTTCCTTATCTATTATGTCTTAACCTAAAGGACTATATGTCTGAATCACACAGAATGAATCGCAAATGAACTAACTTAGTTTATTTTGTCCTTCACCTTTTGGAACGTATTGCAGTTCCACAAGTACAGTGAACACTTTTTTTCTCTCACCAGAGTGTTTACTGAACTCCATCATGAACAGCCACACATGTTGTAGCTATGGATGAATGAATTTGTTTTTCTACCCTTTCTTCTGTACTGTTTTTGACAAGTAATTTATTATTTGCTCTCAAACTTGGCCCCAAATCTGTTATTATGTTAGAATACCTGTACGCTTCTAAAGCAGGAAAAAAAAACTTTGAAACATTCTACTATTTGGACATTATTTGCAGATATGGAAGTCATATATACTCTATTTACAGAAACAAATAATAATAATAATAATAATAATTTCCTGACTTGCCTGATGTATTAAGAATAAACCCATGTTATAGTTTTCCCATGTACGAACAAAACATTTTGTCCACATACAAATATCACCTGACATTTATTCTTGATCTTTGCCTGTTTGGAACAATTTGAATACAAATAAATAAACTGATTAAATAAAAATACACTGTTGTTAAAAAAAAAAAAGTCCATCCCTTGAAGTACCTTATAAAGGTATAGCAAGACTTAGGATTCAATGGGAATGAATCCATTGCATGATTCAGAGGAACACATTTCTCTCTCCAAATCTCTGCGTAAATCTACTGTCGAATGGGAAGACTGAATATGCTTTTCTATGTATTTCCTATTTCAATTGTATTATTTGGAATAGAGCTTGTCTAATTATCTGTAGAATACCCACGGTATTAAAGGATATTTAAAGAGCATTTACAAAATTTAAGGATATTGTAAACCTCAATCAGACAGTTCTTTAAAGAAATGTTTGGACTTTTTCCATAGCCAATCAGAAGTAGTCACAAAAATACACTTCGAAGTTTTGCCTGAAGTCTTAAAGGGATAATTTAAACATCCAAGAAATGTGTGTTGTTAAGACAATTTAAGACATCTAGTTCAAGACACCTGTTTATAAATCAATGTAATTTAAACTAGTAATTGTAGAAATCACAGTGGGCAAGCATGTGAATCAGAGAGCATTACTCGTGAGGGAGATACAGTGAAGCAAAAATAGTGGGTTTTAAGCACCAGAGTTGCTTTCAGGGATTTAAATATAAGTCCCAGTAAGAGATAAACATCCCTAAGATTTCCTTACAGATAGATATCTGAGTTTCTTCAAGAGAAAAAAGTTCCTGTCCGTTCTTCAAAAGCATTTGTGCTGTCCCTTAGCTATATAAAATCCATTTACACAATGAATGGGAAAAAATATATTTAGCTGAAAAAAGAAGTATGTGGCATCTCAGACTAATACATAACCAGCACTAAAAAGCAGAGGTCCTTCCCAGGGGAAAATAGAGCACCGCTCCCTAGAATATAGTCTACTGCTTCCAGATAAGTGGGATTTCAATCTATAATTCTTGTGTCTGAGTGTTCTGGCACAAGAGTATCAAGTAAAAGGAAGACTTCTCTGACTCTCACACAGAACTAACACCCACTGAGCGTTTCTATTAGACCAACTATACAAGTAACACAAGGAAGGAAATGCTTATTTCATAATTCCTTTTTTTTTTTTTGGTTTTGTTGGTAAATGTGTAATTTTCTTGACTGTAACATCCAACACCTCTAGGTGTAGTCAGCTATTTTAAAGAAGCTTAAGATACATAAATATGAACCACATTCCAAACAATCCACATACATATGATTGCTGTAGATGCTCTTGAAGTGAAAAAAAAAAAAAGAATATACTAGCAAAGTGGCAGAAGAATTTTCTTTAAAAACAATCCAATAGTGCTCTTCATTCAGATAATTAAGCTAAAATTACCTTTAGGAAAGAAATATCCATAATCACATGGAAAACAACATAATCAGAGGTAGTTGGTTCACACTGGGTCACAATATCCTAAAATGAATAAGGTTGCACAATTCAAATAAGTGGAAATCTTTCTAAAAGAATTGTTTTCTGAATATTGGAGGACTGACTTATTTTCTTTGTTATCTATCCAATGAACTTTGCAGCACAGATAAGTTCCACTACTTTGAACCTTAAAGCCACAGTCTTAAAGTTCAGTATTTACACGTGCTTAACCTAAATTTCTTTATTTTTTACTTCAGAATTCATTTCTATAATAGAAGTTATTATAGTTATTTATCCCCAACAGCTGTACCAAAAACATTCCCAGTTTCAATCAATATAAAACTTTTTCATAATATGACTATGCAGATTTTTTGAGATTTTATTTTTCTCTAATGCTTCTCCACAGTTGAGTCTCCTAATATATTTATTTTAATTCTCTTCCATTCTTTGATGAAAAGGTATTCAATAACATGGAATAAATGCTGCAGAAGTCACCACCAGCAGAGGAATGCCACACTCAGCTGGGGATTTAGAGCAACGCAAGACAGAATGCCGCCAGCCACAGCATGAGCCAGGTCAGCATATGGCTAGAAAGCCTCTGGTGCTTGCCAGATGTGGTCACAGCATTGTCGCTGAGGACAAGTATAGCATGAGAAAAGCAGCAGGTGGTGTCAATATGACCTAACTCAAAGGTGATTTATCTTGAGATAACCAATAAGGCTAAGCTGGCTAAGAGGTTACTCAAGCTCTGGTTCGTCATAGGAACAGAGCCAGATAAACGAGTGAGGCAGTGAAGGTTTCATCTGCTTCTCAAGTGGGGTAAAGTCAGAGACAGCATCTGTAGCACTATGTAATTTGATGAAAAAATAACCAAGCCAAGCATATTTGCTTAAATTTTAAATCTAAGCTATATTTGATAACCCTTATAAAGTTGTATCTCTTAATCATGTTATTTACTTCTCATAAATAACAGAGAAGTTTCTTTTTTGATGGATTTTACCATCATGACATTTAGAAATTAGTGTCTATATTCACAGGATGCAATTGAACTGATACCATGAGTCCAATGCTGAAGTTACATAACTTGACAGAAATCAGTTTCTATGGTCTTATAGAGATTAGATCAAATAGCATTTAAATAATAAAACACAGTAATTGTCAGTACATTAAAATATTCTTGGAAAAAGTCTCTTCTTTCTGTTCCCTAAAAATAGGTATTGTCTACAGCCCTGCAGATGAATAAATTAGTATTTCAGTTTGTGAGGTGAGAGCCATCTCTGAAACTAGTGACCCACAGTGAATTATCTACCACCTCTTCCAAAGTAAAACAGGATTGAGCTCCAAATGCATTAAGGTGAGGCCCGCTGGAATGGAGAATATGGCATTCTCTATTCCCCAGCTATCATTTCATGAGACCCAAACCAATGTTCACAGAATGAGCAACCACTGAGATACAGCTATTGATTGACTTCATAAAGTAGCCTGCCTATTTTTATTTCTCAAATAACTTCAAGTTTAAAAGCACACAGAGTAAAATGTTGTAGTCTGTTCCTGAGAGACCGAGAAAGCATCCTAGAAGCCAGGCTTATATCTAAGATAAATCTGACAGCAACTGCCTGGCCTGATGTATCATCTCCTGGAAGGCTTTACCATACTGCAGTCACTGGTACTGCATAATGAACTGACAGGAACTACAGAGGTGATGACCATCGTGCTGGATGTCGGTAATCTAGGGCAAGCACTCACCTCTCCCCAGTTTTTCTTTCTTTTATATATCCAGGTCAATAAATAAGGTAGAAATTCACTCTGATAGGTGTTAAGCTAACAGCACTTCAGAATTGGCTGCAATGATTCAAAAATAATCAAAAGTTACTACTTGAGTGGAACTGGAATTACTGCAGTCAGTATCTCTTTAGTAAGCCTCCTATCATACAGATTTCACTTCCTCCTCACAACTCTAGCAGAGTCAGTATGCAACCCATATACATGGCTAAACTTACTTACATAACAGAAGAGCTACATCCTCCCCAGTGAAGCTACGAGTGTCTCAAGACATATGGTTCGCTAAACAAAGAGCATCCTTTCAAATGTTGGTTGCCACATTCAGAACACGCGAGGGTATCTTCTAGTACACACATTAAGAAAATATAGCACTTACACAAGAATACATTGAGATCACCACTTGTGACCCATTTCAACCTGCAGTTATTTTGCAGTGGAACAGCTTCCCACCACAATCTCATCCTAAAATACAGTTGCCAGTTTGCCTCAAACCACAATGTCAATCTCCTTGACATTGTTCTGCATTGTTCTGCAGTTTGTTTCTGCTAATTCATCTCCTCACTGATTATCCATGAGTACTAAATTCTAATCCAAACAGCGCTGAAGTCCAAAATATTTCCGGTTTTAGACACCACCTCCATTAACATTATCATGGGCAATCTCAGGAAGTACAGGATAGATGAGCAGAGATTGAAATCTAGCTGAATGGCAGAGTTCAGTGGTGCAAGGAGTTGGACCTGTCAAGAGGAACACCAAACTGACTAACCTATTTGAAACACAACTGGTTGATCCAGCTGTGACAGTTCTGGAAAAGTAGGACATTTTCAAGTTAAAGAAAACAAATCACAGATTTTAAATGGCTAACAGGCCATACTCTTGAACTTTTTACAGCAGATTATATTTTCAGATGACATTGTAGTGTTAGACCCCTAGTCATAAGTATATTATTGAATCTATTTAAAAATAATTAGTTCCTGACCGAGCTACAACAAAAAGCTTTGAAAAACAATTTAAAACATATTCTTGCAGTCCACAAAAGTCTTCCTGAGCACATAAATTATAGGAAGAAAAAAAAAAGACTTCAAAACAGCTTTGAAATTAAATAGACTAAAAAGGACAAAGAAGAAAATACACATAAGGAAGTCTATTAATTGTGACTATCATTAACCATTCCACATTAAGACACATTAACACCTTAAGTTTTTCTCCTTGTGAGTTAAATAGCCATTTTAGGGGTCAGTGTTAAGACTTGGTGGGTGTCACTCAGACTTGTCTCACCTTCTCAGAGAATTCAATCAGTGCTGGTGCAAAACAGGTAGTTAACTCTTTCTGCCACACTTAACATAGAATCTCTGCACTGCTCACTGAAGCTACAGGAAGATAAATCCTGATCAAAAGGTATTTCTTAGTGTTTAACTTGTATACATATACCATTCTAAAGGAATGGCCTCAAGTAAAAATGGTATTTTTTATTATTTTGATTTTGATTTTTTATGTTTTTTAGTTTTGATAAAGCAGGTCAGGAAACAATCTACCAACTAAAAAAGAAGAAGCTATTACTTGCAAAGGAGCAGTATTTTTAGATCAATATTCTTTTTGTCTTTAAAATTACAAACTAAAATTAACCATAATGACAGAGTAATAACCATGCAGCCATTTAAGAGAGTTATATGCAATCCTAGATATAGGAAAAAGAAATTAAGCACTTGAACTGTCAAGTATTTAAAAAAAACCACCCTAGTGACAAGATGTATGAGAAAAATCATTATTTTTAAATACACACAGTAATTAAAATAGACCTATAGGCAACATTTTTCTATAAAAAAGTTCTTCATGACTTTTATGGAATACGCACTAAGATAACTATCTTATATCTTTGAACAGTACTTACTCATGTCTTTTATATCATGAATGTGATCATATTAAAACAAGGTTCTGAAGTCAGTAAGTTCTAGTCATTATTAAGTTGACATACATAGGCCATTAAACTTCAGCGCCACGAAAGACTCTGAAAGTTAGTGAAGTTACTTGGCTGACCAAAAATGGAATTTCAAACTCAAATCATTCCACTAGCAAGACAAAAACCAAAACAAAATATTTTGCAAAAAGTTAATTCAGGTTAAGCTACTCCCTTTGTTTAGAATAAAGGGTTTTTCCACAATTTTATCTTAATTTGAAGATATTTAGTTAAAAGCAAGATACGTAATCAATAGCATCATCAGAAAAGATAGCTTAACCTGTATCTCTGAACAAATTCAGCACTAACAGAGACATCAGAATTTCTCCCATTCTTTCTTTCACTTTTTAACCAGTTTTACAGTAGAGGCAAGATGAACAGAGTTAAATCCAAGACACAATACCAATTCAAAGTTCCTGTTTTTAGCGAAGAATGGCATTTAACACATAAAATATAGTCTTTTAAGATAGAGAGAAAAATTAAATTGAGCATATTAATACAGTCTTTGTATATGTAAACTGTGCAGTATTTTCCTTGGGACTTCCCCATATTTTTAGCAAAATAATGTTCTGGGTTATTGGATAGAAAAGAGTATTTCATGTCATGTGGCATAAACATATCTTGGAAAAATATTAGATATGGATATTCCTGTGCAGTTTGGGGGTTTGGCTTTCCTTTAAATTTTGTAACTAAAGCCAGAAAATACATCTCTGTGTTTTTTTTCCAGAGAATAGTCTTTGCTTTTTCAGTAAGTATCTGGACATAATCAAGGTACACATACGCAGGGCCACCTAGAGCACGTGGCTCAGGACTGTGTCCAAGCAGGTTTGGAAGATCTCCAGAGAAGGAGACTCCACAACCTCTCTGGGCAGCCTGTTCGAGTGCTCTGTCACCCTCACTGTCAAAAAGCTTTTCCTTAAGTTCCTGTGGAACTTTTGGTGCTTCAGTTTCTGGCTGTTTCCTCTAGTTCTGTCGGTGGCCACCAGTGAAAAGAGGCCAGCCCCATCCTCCTCACCGCCTCCCTTGAGGTACTTGTACCCACTGATCAGGTCCCCTCTCAGCCTTCTCTTCTCCAGGCTGAACAGCCCCAGCTCCCTCAGCCTCTCCTCACAGGGCAGATGTTCCAGGCCCCTGATCATCCTCGTGGCCCTGCGCTGGACTCTCTCCAGCAGCTCCACATCCCTCTTGTACTGGGGGGCCCAGAACTGGACACAGTGCTCCAGATGTGGCCTCCCCAGGGCTGAGTAGAGGGGCAGGATCACCTCCCTCGACCTGCTGGAAACGCTCCTCTTAATGCACCCCAGGATCCCATTGGCCTTCTTGGCCACGAGGGCACCCTGCTGCCTCATGGTCAACCTGTTGTCCACCATGACGCCCAGGTCCTTCTCTGCAGAGCTGCTCTCCAGCAGGTCGGTCCCCAGCCCGTACTGGTGTCTGGGGTTATTTCTGCCCAGGTGCAGGACCGTGCACTTGGCCTTGTTGAATTTCATGAAGTTTTTGACCGCCCAGTTGTCTAGTCTGTCCAGGTCCCTCTGGATGGCAGCACAGCCCTCTGGAGTATCCGCTGCTCCTCCCAGCTTCGTATCATCTGCAGACTTGCTGAGGGAGCACTCTGTGCCTTCATCCAGGTCATTGATGAATAAATTGAACAGGACTGGACCGAGGACTGACCCCTGGAGGACTCCGCTCAACACAGGCCT
The DNA here is from genome assembly GCA_013389825.1 of Crypturellus undulatus. NCBI lineage: Eukaryota > Metazoa > Chordata > Aves > Tinamiformes > Tinamidae > Crypturellus > Crypturellus undulatus. The sequence goes on along the minus strand of VWPW01002073.1, from coordinate 187,547 downwards.
CCAACTAGACT